>JBCAUI010545103.1:0-10636 GCA_038406195.1 Haplosyllis anthogorgicola
GCGTAATTCTAATTAACCAATAGGATAGTCTATAGACTGTCACGTGACTTGCAGGTGCAGGCAAAGGTGGGAAGCCTCTGGTATTAACTCTAAGTGCAGTCTCAGACTGCAGCACCTCTGGCGGAGACTCTAACCAAAGTCTGTCCGTTGACAATAATGTAACAGGCATCCCTGATGAAGCCAAAATAAATTCTGAACTTTTGAGGAAAGTTGATGAAAACTGACACAAGGAAGCAATCAGGTTGTCAACAGTTCAATAAATGTGTTTCAATTCGATTATGGCCAAAGCGCTAACCCTTCAGCCATTGGTACCCCAATAGTGACATGCATTAGACCTACGCTGGTTATTTGACCACAGGCTTCACTATCGAAATGATGATAAAAAGCTTGACCGTAAGCTGAATAGAAATGAATATTTCCCTTTCTTTTAGTTCGGTAATTTGTACAGTCAACGCTAAATAATTGCAGGTCTGTGTTATTTGACGCTGAGAATAATCAGATTCATTTGTATGATTCCTGACGCGTCTACGACACAAGATCTGAAACCAAAATACCCACACGAGTTGTAACTGAGAGAAGCTCGAAGTCCTAAATATCTGAATTATTAAGAATAATGTAGAAAATTTAAGTTTGTGCATGATTTCTCATGCACTGTGTATGGTTTTGGTGTGTTTTGTTTCCTTGACCGTCCTCTTATTGTATTGACATTCATTTGTCAAACGTTTGTAGTTTTAGGTGAACAGACAGATATAATCAGGAACTAAAAGTGTAACTCATCTTGATGACTGGGTTGATATAATGCGGAGGGGTGAACGCCATGTCTGGGTGTTGGCACTACAGTTTATTGTATACACGTTTATTGTTGGTTGTTCAGAAGCAAGAAGGCCCACAAAACAGAAAGATGATGTAAATCAAAGAGGTAAATTTCAGGGATGAGCTTACAGTCTATCAGTGCCAGTATTCTTCATTTAGGGCAGTCCCAGTTTTACACAAAGGTACGGAGCACATAACTTAAGTGTCGTATTGAATGCCAACACTAACTTTATGTATTGTTCATGAAAACATGATGTTTTGCTCCATTTGTTTCAGAAATCACAGTTAACAGTTGTCTTTTTTTCATATAGATAATATAGAACTGTTATCATGGGCTGTTCGGATAGTGGTGCCAGAGGACCAGCTGCAAGGTTTACCTGCGGAAACTCTCGACCAAAAGGCAAATGATATCGCAGATGAGATTGGTCTGGTAAACGTGGGAACTATAGGTGGGTACAGTTGGACATGGGACACAGCGATACGATGCTGAAGTACAAGCAAAGCTTTGGGTTTGCAAATTTACAAATGTGTTCTTCACTTTTATGTGGCAGCGAGTTTATTGTCGCAATCCATCTCAGTTTTCCGTGAGTTTCCGTGACCTGAAACTCTGAAACTATAGTGTCATTCGATAGACCAGCGATAGAACAATTGCAAACTTGTTTTAAATGTTTCATAAAATGCTACAGCTTATGGCAAGTCTGAACAACTAATACAAATTTAAACAGATCATCCACCAGATCTCCCATGCTGTTCAAGGCAGTAAGAGGTAAATAAACACCATCTCTACTTGCAGGTAGTCTGAAGGGTCACTACTTACTGCATCATGTACATCACTTTGAACACGACAGAAACCAGACCGTCCTCACTCACACAGAAAATATGCAAAAGCAAACGAAGACAATTCTACCGAAACATTGGGATACACATGCACTGGACACTGCAGAATGGAACCGTTTGAAAAATTCCGTTCACGACAACTTGGATTCTCACCCAGATGTTTTATCTTACAGCCAACAAGTCGTGAGGCACAGGTTTGTTTAGAAAAAGTAATTACGATTATAATTGAATGTTTATTTTATATTGGGAATGAATGTTTATTTTATATTGGGAAAAGAAGTAAATCTCTTTCAAAACGGTACAAATTGTAGTAGAAACTAAAGAAGATGTGTTCTTGTACTTAATACAAATTACATGTACATCATACTGTGGCTGGTGTTCTGATTCTTTAGTGAGCACAAGAGAATTTCATGCTACGTAATTGTAGTTAACTTTAAATTCTATTAAAACTATTTTAGGTTTAAACGGAGTGTAAAGTTTTCTGATCCTGCGTATCCAAGACAGTGGCATCTACACAACAATGTGGCACACGGCAAGGATATCAACATTGTGCGGGTCTGGGAGCGTAACATCACGGGTCGTGGCATCACAGCTGCTGTGGTGGATGACGGGTTGGAATGGAACAATCCAGATCTCTATGTGAACTATGATGCAGGTGCTAGCTGGGACCTTAACGGTAAAGATTCCGACCCCATGCCGACCACCACAACAGGTACTTACATTGAATAAATTAACTTTATTTAAAAGCACCGTCATAACCCAGTCACACCTCTTGGCACAGTTTAGGTGGTCTGATGAGCTTGATCCGTTATTACACAAATGGCCTCAAATGGTGTGCATAAATGACGGGTATTTCTGTATTTAATGCTCGTTATAGTTAACCCTTATTGTAACGGCCACCCAGGTGATATTAAAGTAAAAGTTAATCCAAAAAGAAAAAAATTGTTTGGTCCTGTAATATCTGGTCATAAGTGGCAGGTGGTCTTAAAATCTGAGGACGTAAAGACAACTCTTGTTAGGTAGACGATATCCGCATACCTGGTGGGCAAGTGGTGTGATATTATGACGTAACTGTAGTGAAGGCAGCTAGTGTCTATTTTATCTCACTGTAGAGAAGAACCACCATGGAACTCGGTGTGCAGGCGAGATAGCAGCAGCAGCTAACAGTGTGTGCTCTGTGGGTGTGGCGTATAATGCTAATATAGCAGGTTTGTTGTGTAAAGCTCTTGTTAGTTGAACAGCGATCAATGTCCATTGATATTTATAGGCTTACTTATTTAATTGTTTGGATTACATTTGGATGACTGTAAAACTTTGCTACATTAGTCTGGGGAAATTTATTTGTTTGGGCATTTAAAGCCTAAGTTTAATTTTTCGCTTTGACAACTAACCCAAGTAACCAAGACAAGAGACTTTAAGAAGTTAACTGAAGACCAAAGGACTCTTTCGAAGTTAATTATGTTTTCAAGTCTTCTTTTGTTTTGCCCAACAGGTCTGAAGGTATTGGACGGACCTATGACTGACAGTCTAGAAGCAGAGGCCTTCACCAAAAATATCCACAAGATTGATGTGTACAGTTGTAGGTCAGTACAGAATTAACATCGCTGATAAGTACATTTATCAGGAAGAAAACATAACGGCAGGGAGTTTTGTGCACACCTTGAAATGAAATAAAGTACATTTTATATCATTGAAGCTGTTCAGGGACGAAATGGGTTCGATTTGCACTTCTTGCTTATCACCGGCATCACTAAATTCAATAGTAGTACAGTTGATCGTGGACATTTTGAACTACATTCTTCATAATTAAATAGAAAATTCAGCTTCAAATGCATATTGATTTATCCGGTAGGGATGGATCGTACAAACATTTACACAGGTCTCTTTATTCGTTTTACAGCTGGGGTCCAGACGATGATGGTAAAACAGTGGACGGTCCACACTACCTTGCCGTGGTTAGTTCGATTCTTAATTCATTTCGGGAACAATTTTTAATTGAAATTGTCAAAATGTCCATACCTAAACTGAAATTTCTAGGTCCAGTCATTCAAATGGAAAAGGCCAAGGCCGGAATCACAGACGTACATAAGCATGGTTGCCACAACACAGCGAAAACTGTGAAAACAGGAAATTTGACTATCAGTTCTTCCAGACAGGGAAAACACAGGGAACTTATTTTAGAACACAGGGAACACAGGATCTAGAAATTTCTAATTAATTCATCCATGTGATGAATTCCCCAATAATGCAGTATTTCCTTATGAATTGCCTTTTTATTGGCTTACATAACCTAAAAAATTTCAGCCTCACTTTGTTTTCAAAAATGGACATTTGCCCCACCCACTTTAACCATTAATTCAATGTTTCCAGTGCTGCCATGCATATTATACATGCCACTTGTACCCCGCTTATGCTGTATGTGCCTGTGTAAAAAGAAAGCATTAATAAGATGCAAAAATTGCTTTAAAGTTGCAATTATGAATGTATAAAAACACAGTTACCACAGGGAAAATGATCTGAAACACAGGAGAAACTCTGAGAAAACACAGGGAATTTGATTTCACTTGGAGCATGGCAACCATGAAATAACTTCTGGCAGTTTAGCTCAGGCAGCAACTAACCGTTTATTTACGTTTATTTTTTTCCTTCACCAGAAAGCGATGATGCATGCGGTGGAGTACGGGCGGAACGGGTACGGCAGTATATTTGTGGTGGCGAGTGGGAATGGCGGGACTGCCTATGACAACTGTAACTTCGACGGATATGCAAATTCTATTTACACAATAACTATTGGTGAGTGATTGAAGATCCTGTGAGTTCAATGTAACTGAGGTGTGGGAGAGTGCACGCACGGGGCGAAACTACTCTTGGCTACGATTCAGATGATCTTGGCTAAACCTGCTAATTTGGCAGAATTTACCGTAATAATTCGATGAAGAATTCTGTTTCGATCATCGTATTGTGCAGGGACAAGGGACATTTTCTAGTCAAATATGAGTAAGTAAACAAAAGAAAGAGAAAATGTTGGTTGGAAGGCAACTAAAAGTAGAACAGTGAGAAATGTAGAAATGTATATCATCCAGTGATCTTTAGGTTCAACACTGATAGTCGAAATATATGAACTATACATGGACACGTATTATTTATTTGTTAAGTTATTTTAGCATTTACTTTCGATTACGAAAATGTTTGTCTTGGAACAATTGTTAGCTCAATACAGTAAAACTCCTCATTTACGGCCACCCATTTTGCCCATTAAATGTGGCCGTAAAGGAGAACTGCATTTTGATGAAGTTTTGAAAAAAATGTTTGGAGGCAACATGGCCGTAAACTAGGAGTGGCCGTAAAGAAGGGTGGCCGTAAATGAGGAGTCTTACTGTCTGTTGAACTTCTACTTCGTGATAGCGAAAATGACTAGGTTCCTACCTAACATACAATTTGAATTGCAATGAATTATAATTTTACAATAATTTATAAACTATTTCCAGTTATGACATAAATAAGGCACTTCATCTTAGTTAAATTTATATTTTGCTAAGTTTATTCAAAATCAATTTCAATAAGACAGTCAGACAGTTAGGCAAAGGAATTATATTAAGATATAAACCTCTAATGGAAAATGACAGGTTTTGGACAAATAAAAATTTAAGGCACCACAGGCCTTACAGTGCTGCAGCTTTGATCTGAGTTAATTTTATAAATTGAGACTTTATTATTTTTAAAGTGCATTCCCTACTAACTCAGCAGTGGGCATATTTCTGATTTCAATATGCAGTGGTTTAAGAATACGTTCGACATTTAAAACTGAATTATCACTATGTTACAAATTTAATTAATTTAAAAATTGTAACAAAAGGTACTTTGCTCAATGACCGTGGACAAAATGTCACTTACGTGTAATGTCGAAATTGTATATAATTTTCTCAATGCCATTCATATGTTTCCGATTTCACAAAAATTGCATCAATTGTGAATACATAAGAGTAAATAAGGGAGCTCCCATAAGATACCTTGTTAAAGTTCTGATGCGAATATTTGTGCGTACACGTACGGACAGTTAAACAGAAGGATGTGTGGTGATGACGATGAATAATTCAACTAGAATTGCCTAAATTAGTTGTGGATTTTGGTTCATCATTCAGCCAAGTAACGTTTTGCCATTTTTGAGACAAAACAGAGCGAACTGTGGAGCGATTTTATGTCTAGAATTATGTGATTGTATACATGCTGAACATACAACCACAGGAAGCAATTTTTTGCCGTCCTACAATTGTGGCAACACCTGACGGATAACTAAATCACTAAGGACCCATATTGTACTGTTCTCCGAAAGCTAAAACAGTGTGAATTTCTGTAGTCTCAAAACTGCTTGAAACAGAAGAACACTAGTGAAACTAATTCTCGGTTCTGTTGCACTAAAACTACAAACAAGAGGATTTATTTAAGCATGACGCCATATGAATTCTTCATAGTGTACAAATGGAAATCACTCTTTAGCAGCCAACTGATATATCGGATGATTTATCGGAAGGCAGTGAACAGGATAATGTAAAGGTTTTGTGACCTAAAAATTGTAAATCACTTTTAAGATAAAATACCCAATATTTATTTAAAGCATATAATATCATTAAAGTTTTTGGTTGTATTTTTTATCTAAAAAAGGTACGACCATAAGCATTTGGAGTCTTAACGTTAAGTTTTTTTCACAAAAAATTGTGATATTTCATAAATTTAACATTGAATTCATGGATGGTCATTCATACATGTAGAGCCACATTATGTCAGTAAACTTTTACACTATCGACAGACCCTGAATGGCTTAATCCGGGAAGATAAGATCAAGTCAATAAGATGCTTAAACTAAGGAGTAAAATAACAAATCAGTCAATCAGTCATCAAGTCAAGGGAAAAAACTTAGGCTCTAATACCATTTTTGTCTACTGATCTGAGATTACTTGTATCTCATTAGTTCGACTTTACTTACCCTAAATGATGGAATGGGTAAAAAGAATACGTGTGTAAGTTCTCAATAATTTAGAAAAAGATTTATAGCAGAGCAAAAGGCTACAGTACCTCAGAAAATAATTTTCAACAATGTTTGGCTGAAAGTAGGGGCAACTCCTGTTGTTTTCAAGTAGTTTAAAAGATGAAATCAAAACAATGAAAAAGGGACAACAAAGCTAGATCCAAAGACAATTTGATCCTGAGAATTTTGAACTAAATCAGCTCCTGAAATAGACTGGCAGCTTGCGACAAAATAATTCCCTGCCGAGCCTTTACTGGAACAAAGGCAAAATAAAGACAGCTCCAGAAATGAAATGGATATTATTTTGCGTCAATGGAATTCCATGCTGTGTCTTTGGCTCAAACAAAAGTGCCTCTTGTTCTCAAAATGAAGAGCCTTCAACTAGACATCTCATCCTCTGGCCATGATACCTACTATTCCATGATGCGCTCTTTACTTTAACAAAAGCATCGACTCATGAAATCCTCTACATTTTCGGGTAAGGCTTTTCCACAAAGCTTCTAAATAAAAATCAAGACTTCAGCCCCATAGTTTTGATTTTTATTTATTGTCTACTCTGTGGCTAATCCTGTACATCGATTTCAGTGTTTAAGTTTATCGCCACGAAGCGTAAATGTATTTAAATGTTCTCAAAACGATGCTGTGAGATTTCAGTTTTCTAAGCGTGCGAAGCGTGAGAAATGATATTTCAAAAGTGTGATATTAGGCGTGAGACATTTCTCCACTGATTTCTATACATTTAAGTGATTTCCTCCCATTTTTTTTATCAAACTGTGTACATATTTAACTGGGGCATATTTGACTACAAAATTACTTATTTTTTATAAAATTATGAAGTTCTGAAACACTGATTCGAAATGAAAACTATCCACTTTGATAAAACATAACCAGAATAAAATTTTTTTTATCACTTTCACACAATATTAGTAAATAATCTTGTGTCAAATCTATCATTATTTTGGAACTAAATTTTGCATGAGATTTCTCCTGCTAAGCGTGAGACCGTGAGCCCTCTGCTATGAGGCCTTAATATCAATGCCGCCAATTTAAATATTAACGAAATAACAACAATATTAACTAATTATAAATAATTTAACAATTAGTCACATGAATTTGCAGCGAAAATACACTATTTATTGCGGGAACATTTTTCTATCGTGCAGTTCTTATCAGAAAATTAAGCAAATTTGAGGTAAATCTAGCCATACCCACACACCACGGAAATTACGAGTCAAGCATTTAATTCTTTCGCAGATCATGAAATTTCTATAACTATATGTGAATAGTGTTCCACGCTGAGATAGTATTCGCCTCATTAGCACAGCGTGAAATTCAGTTGTTACGGGACGTCAAACTTTTGATAGTAATTTCATGATCTGTTCTCAAAATTATTTTTCATTCATTAATCTGGGTTCAGATCTCAAAGTTAATTTTTATCGCAGTTGGAGAAAGCAGATAAAACTGACCATAATAATAGAACAAAGACTATACTTACCCGTAACGATGGTCGTTCGTCAAATAAATCCTCTAATTCTTCATCATAAGCCTGAGACAGTGCCGCTAAAGTGACTATAGCCAAAACACCTGCTAAGCCGCAAGGACACTGCATGTTTGATGGAACCCTAACAGGTTTAGTTACAAGTTTTTACTAGTCAAGGATGCTGAGCAGCTTAATTTATTACAGCAGCTTAATTTATTACAGCTTAAAAAATAACTTCAACAAAAAGCTTGACTACTTGGTGACCATGGAAGTGTTGAGGAGAGAAAGAACTCAACCCGCATTTTCCTTCACCGGATACGTTTTGATTAAATTTCGCAAACAAAAGATCATCCTGAAAGGCGAAGAACCCACGTTTCTTCAGCGGAAGATTCTGGACATTGCTCATTGGTCCAGTAACATTTGAAGGTTACATTATAACTGCATCTAATTAAGAATATACAGCTTTAACATGCATTTTGTGTATTCCATCGTAAAAAATTGTACACGCTGACTTAATGAACTAATCACAATAGCTTTTTTTGTGTACATTTATCCAAAGCACGACCATTCTATTAATTTTTAAACAATAGAATTTCATGCTGCATGTAATAATAACAAGTTGGAAAATTCTTTTTTTTTTCCAAACGTTAATCCGGATTTTCCTGAGTTGATCATCGAGGAACGAAAAATACACCAGGGTATATTGGCCGTTAGGTGTTGCGAGGGCATTGTGGCACCAAAAAGTTAAGGTGAATCGTGTAGTAATTTGGCTTTTAATTCCACAAAAAAATCCACAAAATGTCCAGATCCAAATGGTAGTTGTTAAACATTTAGAATATTTAGGTATTCAAAGTTCTTTATCAAAGTTTAATTTCCACAAAAATAAGCTTAATAGCAAGAGACTTCCATATTGTCTTCTTGAAATGAAGTGTGACCACATGCCAGACTTGGTACAATGCCTGGCAGGGTCAATGTGTTTCTAATTTTCTTTATTTACACTGCCATTTTTATTTCAATTGGAAATAAACATTTGGCTTTTATGACCCTCTAGTACCATTTGCAATTGAACTAAATAGGAACGTAAACACAGTAAAATTAAAGGAGTCAGTTTACAATGGATATGGAATATCTAATATTGTAAATATGCTAGATTTAGTCATTGTAGAAAAAGGGGTGTATTTTGACAAAATCATGGACATGGTAATCTTACTGAGAGGTATACATATCAAAAAAACAAATTAGGAAATATGTACAAACTTAAATATATATATTCATTTTAGATAAAGCTCAATCAGTGTACGACTCACCTTAAATAGTTCATTTTGCGACGTTTCAGACGTTTTTGTGTCATAGCAGAGGGTGAAATTCCTATCATTTTGTAACAAAAGCACATCAAAAGCACAGCGTGAAATTCTTTCGTTCTCTCTTTTGCAAAATGATAGGAATTTCACGAGCTGGTTTATGGATTGTATTTTGGCTCGTGTAGTAGCAAAGCCCGTTCAGCTGCAGACCTTTTTTGGGACAAAATGACTGCCGATCCGTAGCCTTCTGATACAATGCAATTTAAGACACCATCATAGACTTTTAGTTAAAGTCCTTAATTTGATATAGCGCGCAGTTGGCTGTAAGGTATCAAAGGCGCTTGACAATTACTTTAACCCCGGCAGAGAACTTCATTGAAGCAGAGTTGAATGAATTTGGATTGTCTGCTCTACAACCCATACATGGTCAGCATGCCCCACTTTCCGTTCACTCTGGTGCAAGCTGGTATAGCAATTAGTGGTTCACCTTGCCTAAGGGTGTACACTGAACCGCTTAGTGGAACCACCAGGATATTAAACCCACGACGTCTTTAGTCATAAAATCGCCTTTTACGTTCCCAACTGGTTAAAGTGACAGTAAGGATTTCTATAGTTCACAAAATGAAATGTAAATCATTACCTGCTTTCACTGCATACTGCAGAGGCTATAGTCAGGTTATCTATGGATTCATCGTAAGTCGGCACTGGGGCCGACCACACAGTCAGCATATTAGACTTTGGCTAACCCTTTAATATTGTAATTAATTAATTAACAATATTAATGCTTCTCCATCATAGAATACAATTCTTCTGCCCTTTAAGTAGTCAAGGTGAAATTTCCAAACATTAGAAATTGAATTCAATAAAAGAAAAATGGTGATGGTATTAAACTGCAACAGCGAATTTAGTTTCGCAGGCATGATTTTTTTTTAAATTAAAATTCCCTTAAAGATGAAAGAAGCTTTTTTCATATCCCCCAAACGAAACAGGTGATGCAGGTGGGTCAGTTTTGGTCAGAAGAAATTTATTGGGGGTGGCCATCTTTGATTTTGTACATGTCAATTTTTGACACCAGTTCAGCTGAGAGCATTGAGACAATGTCGATTGTAATTAGTCACAATGGAAGTGTCACATTCACAATAGGTCTTAATGCTTTGACTGTGTGACCAGTCAGCTGGA
>JBCAUI010545114.1:0-10634 GCA_038406195.1 Haplosyllis anthogorgicola
CGACTAGTGAAATCATAGTCGACTAGTCGTCACTAAACTCGACTAGTCGATTAGTCGCACTAGTCGTGACAACCCTATAAAATACTATCAAATTTTTTAAAGTATATTTCTTTTGGGGACAAGCAACTTTAAACCTGTGCTGCCGTATTATTGTATAAAATTGTTGAAATTTCAAGTGAGATACTTATCAAATTAGAGCATTTCTCTCTCTAAATTAGTCAAATTTCTTAATTAGAAAATAAATTGAGATGAATTGGACACAATAAACAGGAAAAACCTAGATGTACCTGACCAGACTCTCAAGAAAATCTCGTAGCACAATTCGTATTCAAGTTCCTCAATAACTAGATTTATTCTAGTATCTACTGGAGATTCAATGATCCAAATGCAGCCAAACAAAGTGTCTGTTACTTCCGGTACTGAGACTACTTGGGGCGTCGTTAGTGACGTCAGAGTTCCACCACATCCCGGTAGATGGCAGTTCGACCCTCCGGATCCATCAGGGCAGTCACATGAATAGTCAAATCTGTAAAACAAAAAACATGGATGGCTTCTAAATGCATTGGTGGATTTAGTGGGGGGGGGGGGGGGCTCAGGAGGCGCCTAGCCCCACGGACGGAATTTTATTTCATTTTCATGCATTTTTTCCGAATTTATGTAAAAATAGGTGAAAGTTGGCGCCTCCCCCGCGGGAAATCTTGGATTCGTCACTGAAATGATCTACGTTCTAATGGTATAAATTTGCAATTTTCATTGTTCTGTTCTGATTAGATCTACTTTTTGTCTCAGGTTTCTCAACGTTTAACACTTGCACGTTCAATAGGAAGTTTCTTACTGTCCCTGCTCGACACATGTTCCACCATTTTCACAAGGGTTGTCATTACAGGCCACGCCAGGTACAGCTGAAATAAAGTAAGATATTTCTTGCTTTACAGCAGTTCGCTGGTCAGTTGCAGGTTACACAGCTCGCGAAATTTTATCACTTTGGAATCGTACAATACAAAAGAATACCACACTGTGTTTTTGAATTTGTATTGTTTCAAAACTGATAGGAATTTCATCCTATGACCTGTCACTTCTCACTGAATCTTCGTGTGAACCATGAGATTGCGGTGAGGATTTCAGGAGCAACAGAAAATACCACACAAGATTGGCACAGTCAACGCTGTCTTGTCAATTTTGCTGGTGCCAATTTTACATTTTGGTGCAATGAGTTTCAGTATTCAACTTAAACGTTACCACGTTAAACACTTACATACACATGCATGGTTGCTGATACTAAAAATAACTGAAAATATTTTGTTCTCCACACCTGAATTTTAGGAGATATGCTCATTGCATTAAGGGACACCATAAGAAGCTATCACTATTAAGTCGTAGGCTGAAATCCAAAACATTCCTCCAGAAAGCCTACTCTCACTGCTTCAAAGTACTTTAATACGTATTCAGACCTTTTTTTGGTCACATAGCATCAAGACGATTTTCAAGGTATGCGAATCGGAAAATAAAATGGTACTAGGAATCTAAAAAGTTAAACTGTTCTTAAGTATAAATAAAGTTCGGAAAGTATTTTGATTGACATCCAATGGATTTACTTTTGACGGCTCCAACACGACCATATATTGCCGTGCATAACATGTTTCATCTGTCATACCTTTTTATTTTGAAATCTCAATTTCAAAGTGCGGCGGGTATTATAATCCAAACGAATAAATAAAAGAAGCCTTACCTGGTTCTACAGATACAAGGAATCCTCTGTATGTGACACTGCCATCAGTTTCAAACCTAAATGACATAGAGTTACCAGTGCTGTACACAGCTCCAGCAGGCTGGTCAGAACTGCCACACAGCTTCATCAGTTCAGTACTAAATGTATTGTCACCTGCAGGTGGTATATGTTAAACGTGAGAATAATGAATCCAATGGGGACAAGTGTCAGATTTTTAAATTCACTTAATTTTGGAACAATAAATTCCGTATTTTACTCGAACAAGAACTTCTTTTGTTCTCCAAGTAAAGAGCCTTGGCCAATCATTTTATCCTTTGACTTAAATATATCCAAAACGGTTCAACTAACAAGGAGAATTCCAAAAATAGTTAAAACAATTTTTTTGTTGGACCAGCATCCATTTGTCGAGCCACTGATTACCCCTGTTTTGGACTTCGTGTGACCGTCCCCATGGGTTTTAAATCCAGGGTGGACCTCTCACCTGCACTCTTACTTGCTTGCGTGCGGTGATCCTGAGGGTCACAGCTGGTGCTACACCTCTCTTTTCCACCAACAGGGATGTACACTATACATGTGCATGTGGCATGGCTGGAGGGGCTCCTCTCACATGCATGAGCCAGGATTTTTGATTTCCCGACGCAGTGGTGAGCTGCTCATGGAGGCGTGACTGAGTCAACAGTTTAAAGTTTAAAGACAACACGCTTTTCTCTCAATCACTTATTCGATTAATTCTTGTTACGTTCTACTCACCATCGTATATTGTAATTGTGTCATAAATACAGCTTCCCTCTAGTGACAGATCCAACACAATGAGTTTGACACTGCTGCCTTCTGGAGAGTGGATGGTGAATGTCCTATCAGCATAATTCGGATAGTTTCCTGGCCAGTTAGGAGACGAGATCAACTTGACGTCATCACTTGCCAGCGTAATTGTCGAAGTTGATGTCGTCACTGAAATTACCAAAGAATCATCCTGGAAGTTAGTTGTTTGTCACGTCTTGAGGGGATTTCTACTGATTCCTGAAGCTGTAACGCGCACGTGGAATACTCAGAAATATGCATTACAGGCGTACTCTATTAACTAATTGATTTTTCGTCTGTAGTCTGTCACTGTTCCAATCACCAAGGTTTCACATTATTAGCTATGATGAAACCAACTGGTTAGTTTTCAAGGCGCCTTTAATAGTTGAATCGTAATGTGAAAGCCTCTGTGTTTCTACTAACTCTATTGATTCTTCTCTCCTGCTCTGGGTCCCAGCTGGTACTGAGGAGCTGCACGGGGGGTGGAGGGGGGAGCTGCTGTTAGTACTAACGGAATGAAGCTGCAGGAGCGGCGACTGGGTATCTAGTCTGGGATTGGAGGTTCAACGAATCTTCCTAAATTCCTCATTTTAACCGGATGTATGATCTGGGAAGCCTTGGTATGATATTTCTATTGCTTTTATGGGATTTATTACACGGAATTCGTATCAGAAGTTTAACAATAGCGCATCAAAGGCACAGCGTGAAATTCTTTCCTTCTCTTTGTTCTCTTCGTATCCAAAATGATACGATTTTTGTGTAATGTTTGGGTGAACTGACTTCAGACAAATAGACCAGTGTGCATGTACTTCCAATGAACAGGGTGGCCCAATCGAAAGTTTTAATACCACCGATATTTATTAATTGTGACACATGAGGTATTTAGCTATTATGGTAATAAATTTCTTTTATTTAAATATGGTTTAGTTGTCCACTTAATATCTGTATCATATCTTTTGAGATAGTGATAAAACTGTTTTTCGCTATCTCCAAAGATGTGAAAGAGACAAATGAACCATATTTTATAAGAAGAAATTTATTTGCGTAATAGCTATTTATCTCATAAATCAATGCAATACTTTTAGAGAAATTAATAAATATCTGTGGTATTAAAACTTTTGATTGGGTCCGTTTCACCACCCTGATGAAACGATTCCGTAGCCTAATCTACTCTAAACTGGCTAAGGGAAAGAACCGGTTTTGTGCGTTTATGGAATTTAAATGCTGTACAGAAGGAACAAATTCACCAGTGCAATGTTCCCTACATGACAATACTTTTGAACTTATTATGACTACAGGTACCGATCGGCGGGTGGTTTTTGTATTTGGAGGCAATGTAATGTAAGCCCTTACCGTATTGGCTGTTGGCGCAACTCTCTCCTGTCCACTGATTGGTGCAGACGCAGGGAGCCGCTCGGTCGTCATAGAGACAGAAGCCGTAGGTTTGACAAAGTGCGTCTGCACATGGATCTGTGCCTGCAAAAAGGAAAATGAGCTGTGATTTATTTAAGCCTGATGATGCTTGACGTGGTAAAAATGAACAGTTTATCAATGAAGAACATATTGGTCATCCGTTGAATTGCTCAGTCTGAAATAGCATTCCTGATAAACACTTGAGAAATCAATACACGTAATTCTTATCATAAGATTAACAATAGCGCATCAAAAGCACAGTGTGAAATTCTTTCGATCTGTCCTTTGTTCTCTTCGTTTCCAAAATGATACGGTACAGTGACATGGTGAGCACAATTCTTGGTCCAGCACCGAAGTAAGCAAGACCTCAGTTTTCACTTGGGATGGATGACTATTCGGTGAAAGGTGACAGTACAAGAAAACTGAGCATTCTCAAACCCAAGAAAAGGAGTGCCAGTCGCTCCAAAATGGTTGTGTGATGATCCCATGAAAAACGGCAGCAATGGTGGTTAGCAAAAATCTTCACAACCAAAATTCGGAACTTACTTGAACAGTTTCTGCCGCCATATCCAGAGTCACAAACGCACTTGTAATCGAGTTGTCCGTCAATACACGTACCGTGCACGCAAGGGTTGGGATCACAGGAGTCCCCGTCAAAATCTGGGATAAAATAGAAGACGAACAGTTAGAAGTAAGAATAGTCCCGGATGTAGGAACGTAGGCTGGTCAAAGCTAAAGGGAACCAACATGAGTGTATCGAGTTTTTCCTGCCACAAGGTGTGCAGAAACGAAAGTGCTACACATACCTGCCTTGCAGTCTTCAATTTTGAGAATAGGCTCGTCTCAAATGAACAAAATGCTTCCGGTCTCACTGTTTATTTACTTTGGAGAATTAGGATTATGAATATGATCAACATGTCAGATTTACGCCCAATTTTCAGTACTTCAATTACCTTTTTTTCGTCTTAAAATAGGTGGAAGGGATGTGAAAATAATATCCACAGTAAAGGGGTTTCATAACTTGAGGTGAGATTTACAACTATTTGTCTTTCCAAGTGACGAAATAGCTTGAATAATTTGGAATTGGATGTGAAGGTCCTGCTGAGAGTTCTTACATTCACAGTGAGGTCCCAGGTAGTTCTCTGGACATGTACAGTTGTAAGAGAATGAACCATCAACACATGTTCCACCGTTCAGACAACTGTAAAAAAACATAGAAGTTCAGCGGGTAAATTTTCTAGTAACATCATTTCCTATTTGAGAACATACATTTTACGTAAGTGACATGCATGAAGCAAGGTGATTGTTTTAGCAAATCTTCCCATGTCTCATCTGGAAAATAGTTTTTTCCATCCTTAGATCCCAACAAAGACATTTTAATAAAGAATTGCTCAATTAGTGTACGTTTAGCAGTTATCGACTGAGGCAGTAGTTTTTAAACTATCTAAAGTATTCAACGAATTTCTGAGTATAATCGCAAGCGATCATTTATTGTATCGCATCGTGTATCTCGGGCCTAAGAATCCTTACTTGTTGGGATCACAGTCATCCGGATCTTCTATCTCTTGGTACAATATGTCTATTGTGTAGTTGTTACTCGGCAGTGCTGCGAAGGAGTATACCTAAGAGATGAAAACATTGTGTGAAAAACGAAACAAAACAAAAAATATTGAAAACACGTTTTCATCCAATCACAGGTTTATGTCAGTGAATTTTACGTGTAGTATTGTTTCTAACTATTTTCGTATTTAAAATCGTACATCTATTGTTTGCTTTGCACAATAAAGAATAGTTTGCAACCAAAAGTTCCAAGACTTTGTTTTAGTCTTTTCACATTTTACACTCTCGCAACGATGGGTATATTGTGAATATAAAACTTACGACAAGATGTGCTTTAGACAATGTGACCACAAAGGGCCTGGTGTAGTAGTAACCACAGAATGCTGGAACATATAAACTGTCCGAGAACGGCAAATCTGTTAACAAGAAAAGATAATAGTATATATATATATGCCTGTTAAATTAGACAAATTGAGCAGGAAAAGTAGTTGACAGTAGTTGACAAAATGAAGAAGTTATACAATTACAATCAACACATATATTGTCATTTATGGAAACAGATGGCAGCAAAATATAACTGCTAAATATGAAGTCAGCGTCAATGAATCTCTGTTAAAGAGTAAGGTAAAAGTTTAACACAATTAAGGAAGGAAGAAATCCAATGACTTCTTAACATGGGTCCCTGTAACTTATGTCTCCTCAAGTTTCCTGTGTGTTCGACGCAAGAGTTTACAGTCGAACCCCTCTTGGACGGACCCCGGCTTGCAAGGACACCATGACATCCCCGGACATTATGGTTCAGAATTTAACTAAATTTAATATAATTCACGGACACCCTGCCTGTAGCATTGTGTACTTTACACTTGGTTTTTATTGCAGTGTGTAATCCTGAATCTCAAATCACATTTTTCTCTGTTGTACATGCACTAGACATTCTATTCTTGCAGTTTCGTCGACTGATTCATCACAATGGCGAGATGTGTTTTCTCACACGCAATACATCATTACCTGTAATATTCGTCGCTACCAATAATTATAAGAAGATAAACTCCCATCAACATGTCAGCAAAACTAAGATGCTGCACCAGGATTGAAGACGAAGTTTCTTTCTCGTGCTTCATTCTGTAATAGATAAGATATGGGTGAACAAATATGGTGTACAAACTACATTGTACATAAGTATACAACAAAACACTTGTCCAGATGGTTTTAGTCATGACATAATACGAGAAAACCAATCATAATGTAAATTCTACTCTGTCGGCCCAGGTTTCGTCAAAAATTTGAAATCCCGAGATATGGCTGCACCATCATGCCTTACCTGGACTGTAGGATGGTTATGTTTCCAAAGAATGAAACAAGAGCGATGAACCACAACAGATACCGTATACCCTGCAATGCGAGAACGACAATGAACGATAGGACGCACCATTGCGAGTTTGTATATTTCAGAAACTTTACCCTATTTTCCTCTTTCCTTTCTTAGCAAGTTTTTTTTATGGCAACCTTTTCTTTGGACCAGCTGGCAACTATTCATGGAACAATAGTTACTCCTATTTTGTATTTAGGGTAAGGTATCCTTTCTTGCATGGTCATCTTATTGCCACTGAATGGTCACACATCTAAATACTAACCGGGGTCACGGCCACGTTGCACAAAGGAAGACACCAAAATGTCATTTCAACACTTTTACTAGCTGTTAGAGAACTCCTTAAGCCATACCGTTGTGCCGTTATTTGTTGCTGAGAACTTACCTTGTTGTCTATCATGTGTTCACAAGATGAGAACTCGTCCGCTGGAGGCCAGCACCTGTCAACTTGCTTAGCAAAGCAACAGTACTTGAACCTACAAAGAAACAATTGATACACAGTTACCCCTTTCGATGTTGCGGCTTCAAATGAGCTTAAACTGATCACAGTGACGGCCATCAAGTCAAGGCTTATTGAGAGCTGGATTTTAGGACTCAAGGAGATGGAAAACCATGCATCTTTTGAGGCCTTGCGTGGCCACACTATAGTTTGAAGTGCATAGGTGGGAAAAGGTTAACTATGACTAGTGCCAAGGGTTACAAAAATGGGTCAACAAAGTGGGTCAGGTCATGAAACTCGATATGTCCTCTATTAGGATGGCCCCATCAGATAATGGCAGACATGCCCAGATTGATAACACTGGGAGCACTCGAATGAAATTTGATAATTGCCAAATAAAATGTTTAAAAAAAGAATAACAAAGGGGGCAATGCTTTTCCTCTCCCCCAGTACTCTATACCTGTCTCCCTCCAGGTACATGTCCTCCGGGAGGATGTTAAACGCCTCAGGACTCACTCCTTTAGGTCCGATCGCGTTGTCCCTGATGTTGAGGTACTTGAGATGTCTAAACGGACAATCATCTACTGAGCTCAACTTGTACGCTGAAATCAATCATAGGAGATTCATAACGATAAAAATATCACGTGCACTTCCAAACAAAACGTATGGCAGGAAAGGTAAGGACAAATAGTCTTCCTTGTCTGTAAGTGTTCATTTTGCCTTATCATAAAATAAAAGAATTAAAAGGGTTACTCTGAGAGTAATTGCTACCTTCACAAATGCGATGACAAATGTCAAACTTAAATATACAATGCAACACTTGTTGCCATGACCCCAAATCAAATGACATCGCTAATGACGTCATAATATGCAGGCACTTGGCACGTCGCCAAGTGTCCGGATTGTGTAAAAATAATACAAACTCTTCACTTCGCTACCTGTTGCTCAGGTACCAATAATACGTCATTTTGATGTTGCCTGGACTCGGAACTCCCTACCTCTTGTACTGAGACCTGGGGCCATTCTGATTTTGTAACACAGCAGATGATAATTTAATTTTTAGTGATATGCCAGAGTTTTTACTATTGGTCTCCGTTTTTCGTTGCTCTCAAATATCAAACCATTTAATTGAAGCCCAATTTAAGGAAACTTCCCCATACAGACATTACTGGAAAGTATTCGGGCTGATTTCGTGAATTTCAATGCAAAACGCAAAAATAAATATGCAGCAAAAATAATTTTTGATGTTTTCTGATCAGCACTCTCAATTTTTTATTCAATAAAACGTAAGCCGACAAAGAAAAGATATCTGGCCTAACGTAAAACATGACGGTCTACGTACTTTCCTCGACGTCTTCGCACTTGTCGCTGAAGGCTCCTTGTTTTATCTCACCGATCCTGTTTCTCGAAACATCGATCACCTCAATACTGTGCAGACCCTACGTACATAAATACAAGTGTAAAGTTACGACATGTAGTTTCACTACATTACACAGTCTATTTCTACATTTCATGACATTTTTCCTAAACACTTACTGAAATATTTTACAGTAAATTAAAATTAGACCACTGAAAATTAGGCTAAATTCTATTGTAACTTTGAAGAAGAAATAAACTATTCAAAACGTTTAATGCCAGAGCTGTGATGCAGTGTTTAGTGCAGATACATGTTTCTTCATTTCTTTATCAATTTTGTGGATCTAAGTCCGTTTTTATGAAGCCACTGGTACCCTCTGTTTTGGACTTGCTGATTGGTTTCAAAGCCAAGGCTAATCTATCGCATTCCTGATTGGCGCCCACTTCTGCTTAACATTAGCGCACATTGTATATTATTTTTAGCAGGTAGCCATCAACACTTATGACATTTTAATGATAGATGAACAGGTACTTGTAGGATACCGCAACCCACAACCTTCAGATCTTGTGACGAACCCCCTACCGAAAGAGCCATGTTACATCTTCACTCTTACCTGAAAGGCGTGTGCATCCAGGTGAGTAATTCTCTGTCGGCTGAGATCCAGTTTCTTCAAACTTTTTAGTCCATAAAAGCAGCTCTGGTCCAGACTGGTCAGTAAGTTTCTTTGTAAAGTCAATAGTATCACATTTGTCAAACCTAACAAATAAAAGTTCACAGGAGTTAGACAGGGAAGGCATGGCAATCAGTGCATCATAATTTCATTTTCTGTTACTGTTTGTCTCTCTTGCTACATCTCGGATCTCCCTATCTTCTTCCCTTTTTGAATGTCTTCTGCTCATCTATCTGTCTGTCCCTCCATCTATCTGTGAGTCTGTCTGTCTGTCTGTCTGTCTCTTACCTTGAAACGGTGAGGATGAGATGACGTCAATCCTGTTGTTCGACAACAATAATTCCCTGAAATGTGAAACAAAATTAAAGTGTTAGTACTTTAATCAGGACGGTCTTTCAATCGAAGTTGGCCTCTCAAATAGCTATTATAACAAAATCACAAAATAGAAATCAGATAAGTGACCAACATTGACATCATTTATTGGTCATAAAAGTCATGATACATGAAATAGAGGTGAATAATGAACAAATTTACGCTTGAGACCTTGAATTTTTTTCCGAAAACCTTGAAGATGTGTTTACGTATCAGAAAGGAACTTTTTAGACTAAACTGTTCACAAATTATGGCTTGAACAGACAGACAGACAGACAGACAGACAGATACGGACAGACGATAAACAGACAGCTAAGCACGATCATAAACATCACCTTGCACATACGCGGACAGTCAAAAAGAATGGTGAAATTTCTTTCTGATTTTCGGAGCGGTATCAGGCCCGGTGATTTTTACATTAAGAAAAAATAAGGAAGCAAATTAAACATGAAATTTTAAAAAAAAAAATTCAGCCGTGGAGGGAGCAAGAGAGGTGTAAACGCACTTGCCAGTCGGTGCAAAAAATTTGTAAAGAAAAAGTGTGGAAAAAACGTGAGTAAAAATTAGAAAGAAATATCATTGCGGACGTTTCTTTCTAATGTTGGGGGCGGCTTATGGTGTGGTGTTTTTTAAATGTCAGCACTTTATTAAGAAATGCAGGCGCGGCCAGAAGTACACAAAGCAGACGAAAATGGATCAGCTAGTTTTGCTCAACAGGAAGTACAGTAAGGTCAAATATTGGCCAAAAGTTGCTGGGGTGCATTTGCTGGGGACCATCGCAAGCTTCTAGCTGCTGGTGGGTACTATTCAAAATTTATATCCGTTCAGCACCATCTAATGTTTATCTTAGCATCAGTGGTGACACCTGGTAGAAATCATTGTTTTGGAACCTCACCTGCTGTTTCCCGCCAAAACATCGTAGAC
>JBCAUI010545125.1:0-10633 GCA_038406195.1 Haplosyllis anthogorgicola
CGGTTGTAATAATTTATTACGGAAGATGTTTTACATCGAACGTGATAATAACATTAAATTATACAAGACAATATTGCGGAAGATAGCAAAATCGGTCGTTGTATTATTACGGAAGATAGTGTAATCGTTCATGATAAATATTACGGAAGATAGTATAATCGGTCGTGATTGTAGATCCAGGGGTGTCCAGGGTATGTAAACATAAGAGTGCATCTGCACCTAAAAAACAAAACAAATACATTATTACGGACGATTATAACATCGGTCGTAATTAAAGACGCGAAACGGAAACTTGAACTGAACTTGAACTGGAACTGAAACTGAGGGGGCGAAAACACCTCCCTAAGTGATAGTCCAGATCGAATTTTTAACCTTCCAGCTACTCGCCCGAAAACTCACCCAACCTTAGTGTGAGTTACCTCAAGTGAGTCATTGGCATTGCAATTAGCAGATGTCAATCGACATTCCCATACATGTAGAATAGGTGCTACGCCATGCTGTCCTTCCACATAGGGCTGGTGCCGACTTTACGCCTGGGTCTTAAAAGGCTGTGATTTCCTATGACACTACTCAGGCTTGTCAGGTCCTACTGCAATGTCATGTGGACACAAGTTTATGATCGTATAGTATTTTGAGACATCCAGATTCATTCCTTTGATCGCGCTTTTATAAGTGTAAAGACAGCAGGTCTTGAGTCAGTGCACAGTACATGTATGTAGTTTTATTCCACAATTAGTTTCAGTTAATCCGATCTACATCCTCGTGGAACACTGTGCATCATCGCCATGATGTAAAGCATTACATCATGGTTCAGTGACGTCCTACGCAAAGTGCATAAAACTCAGTCGACACACTAACACAATGCTCATTTGGTCCTTGACTTTATGGAGGCAAGGTCAGCCCACACCGTCAGCCCAACCCCAAACAGCTGCCCCATGCAGGATGTTTCGATTATTATCACTTAGTTGTGTTCTGTTTACCGACCCAGCACTTCATGTTGAGTCATGCTACTTAAGTTCATTAAGTATTAGTGTCCAGTCATTCTACCGACCAGCCAATACCATCACCTCAAGGAAGACGCGAAGCATGACTGCTACACCTCTCGGGAACCCAATTGCCACACGTTGTGCAAAGCGACCGACCTAGGTCGCACCAACTGCCAGGCCCATGAAACAAAAACGAGGTTGCTAGGAGTTAGATCCTGTGACATATAGAAAGATTTATCTAATTGTACACTATATTTCAGTACACTCGTCTGCAGATATATCAATATATTTCGGAGCAAACTTCTGTATCAATATAAGTGGGATATCGAAATAAGTGGAATCAATATAAGTTGGGAATATTTGGAAAATATCGATATATATGTATTTTTTCAAATTTTACTTTTTGATGGGATATGATTGAGGTCATCTCTAGTGTCTATGCCAATACTGATGTCAAATCTGGGTAAAAAAGAAATGGTTTTAATTTAATGTTCAAGTCACAAAGGTTGTCCAAAAGCAATAACAATGTATCTACATTTGAAAAACTAAGATTTATTTATTCAATAGACCACTTCAACTAAAAATTAGTTCATTGAAGCACAAAGAAGCCACTTTAAAAGCAAAAGCTGTATGATATTGAAAAGGCTTATGTCAACTGTATATCTGTAGTGGCTTCTTGCAATTCAGTTGTTCAATTGATATAAGCCACTGCAGTATCATTTAGCTTTCCTTTTGAGTGGCTTCTTTGCACTTTAATGAACTAATATTTTGTTTGAAATGACCCTAAGTTACACTCTTAATCCCTCCTTTCTAACTTTACAATTATCATAATTCCTTTAACTATGGCACCGCGGGTTCCAAGACCAATTTTGGGGAGGACATCTCAATTATAAATATCAAAATGGGAAGTTTGATTGTTGGGAACATATAATTTTATCAAAAACTTAATTTTGTGAAGGAGGACACTGGAATTATTATAAGATCATAAAAAATATTTGTTTTTGTATCACACCAAAGAAATTTCTAATTATTCGTGTTTCAAACAAGGAGGGGGGAATAATTACATAATTAGAGCAGGTGCCATAATTAGAGAAAAACTTTTGGTAAACTTTTTGTTTATTTATTATCAAGTTTTGCCCGAAAAACTGCTTAATTAGCCAGTAAGGTTAATTTTTGAGCAACTTTGGTATCATCTGTGGATGGTGGTAATTTCAAAATGAGGCTGAGATGTGACATCACTGCAGCATCCATCTTCAAACCTGCCAAAGGATCACAGGGAAATTTTTAAAGGTAAATGGCCTAATTGTGCTATCGCAGTACTTTTCAGGCTTAAATTTTACCAGGAAAACATAAATGAACATATCTGGGACAGTCAGGAATTAAAATTGTTAAGGGAAACAATGTCTGAGAGACCTAAAATGAGAGGTTTAAACTTTGATTTTGAATCCTTACACAAAATTGGCAGAGAGTCAGGTAGCTGTGTAAATACTGTATTTGTCTTTTTTATGGCACATGCCCAAATTATGGTGCACCCCTCTTTTTGGCTCATTTGGCATAATTGCCAAAGAGTCTATAAAATCATGAATTGTCCATCATCCATTGTCGTCATCCTGTGTTGCTGTCATCATTGTTCTCTTTGCACTCATCCTGAGCACACTGTTGGTCATAGAGGTTTCATATTTTACACATACATGCACCTATGTCCCATCTCAAAGTCCAGCAAAAATTGTGTTGCTGTTACCTTTATTCTCCTTTTGGCAGCCATATTTGTTATTTTTCTTTAACCTTGCTCCTGGAGATACAGTTAATGATACAGACTTCATATTTGGCAGTCTTATGCACCTAAATATGCTCTTTAATTCCTTAAAATATTTTATTGATGTCAGCTATATTTCCAGTTTGGCAACCATATTTGTATTTCTTTCATTGATCACATATTTGAGATTTGATCTTAGACACTTTATTTGCATCTATGTGATATTGGGCTTTACACTATCTTAGTTTATGATAATGCCCAAGGAGCTCAGGTCCATCTGGACCTATTTTTTGAGCTTCTGGAACTTTTCCATTGTAACTTGCATGCATTCCACTTGTGTTGTCTTGTGAAAGTGGAATTTTTTTTGTTCAATTATGCATGTTGAAAGATGTGTACCACAAATACTGTTAATAAATCACCAGTAGGTGATTCTACAGTGATAAACTATGAAAGTAATTGAACATATTGATATGTCCATTACTACAAAAACTGATGCCTTAGTCTGTCTGCAATTTCAAAAATAGGTCCAAACGATTTTTTAAATAAGATGCACCTAAAAAATTAAGTCAATCGTGCATGTGCCAGTAAATGGGCAAATATGGTAAAAAGAAATCTAGAGTGATAAGTGTCAGTAAACTGACCAAAAACAGGGTAAAGTGCAACCTTGAGGCAAGTTGGTCAGGGTGTAACAAGGATTTCAATCTATTTTCAGTTGACACGGGTTATTTGAATCAGATTGTAAACACTGATCCAGAAAAATCCAAAATGGCTGACTTTGAGAATTTGGAAAATCAACTGACAAGTTGTGACAAAAATAGTCCAGAAAAAACAGGGAGAAACCCTTTACAATAGTGAAAATGGGCAAAATGAAGTACCCCGAGAGGTGCTTAAAGATGGAACAAATCTTATCACAGAGAAAATGATGTAGAATTCTGCCAATCAGGCTGAACAAACAACTCCATCAAAAGAAAGTGAGCAAAGCTCACGAAATTCAAATCAAGACGCGGTGTCAATCCACACAAATGACGATCTGGATATAACTCCAGTAAAAAGGAAGGCAGCAGTTTCTAACAAGAGCTCTAAAAAGTCAAAAATAAGCAAAGACCTGCAAGAGAGACTCAATTACAAGAAACTCTTGAGGCAACAAGCCTCTGGGCTAGAAAAGGAAGCAATCCTGTCAAACAAAACTGAAGCCAACATAAAGATGCTTCAAGATAAAATCATAAAGCTCACAAAAGAGAAAGATGGTAAGAAAAGCAAACACACAATGCCTTATTTAGGTATAAAAATCAATGCTGGACAGAAAGCAAGCTCAAACAGTAAAGATAAAAAATCTGAGTCAAGAAGTCAGATCGATAGCAAATCCAAGACAGTTAAAGCTGCACTAAAGAAAGCAGGTTTCAAACCCACAAGTGATCAAATCGATGTAATTTCAGAGATGTTCCAGAATTACAAGAGAGAAAAGAAAGGACTCGCTAGACTGATCTACACAACCAGTTCGAGGTCATCAGAAAGCAACTCAGACTCCGACTCAAATCCAAAAGTGAGTCAGCTGGTACTACATCTTCCTCCACCAGTACAATGCCTGACAAAGTTGAGAAAAAAGGTAAGAAAGCTAAATTAAAACATAAGAAATGCAAACTGAAAAGTGGAATCACAGAAAAACTGAGGCTGATATTGCCATTAAGGTAAAATGGGAAATAGATGTTAGGGTTGAAGAAGGAGGTCAGCTTTGATGATTTGACATTTGATCAGTATGTCTTCGGGGAGACATGCATTTTAAACAAAAGCAAAATCTCAAACAAAGAAAAGCAGACAAGAATTTATCTAATGAAGTGACTGTCTAAACTCAACCCTAAACTTCGATTTGAAAAGGCAAAAGAGTTGTATAGAGACACTTTAACAGGCATCGAGAAAGGAGAATTTAAATGGGCAAACTATCATAAGATAGAGAAGATTGAAAATGATATCAAGTTTGAGAATATGAAAATCCAAGCTGAAGTAGAAAGTAGTGATAAGAAAAACACCAAAGGCAAGAAAGCTGAGAACAAAATAGCTGAGACAAGACAAGACAAGCGACTGCCCACACAAAGAACAATGACTTAATCAACAAGCAGGTACAAGTTACATACACACTTGCAATAAAGTTTATGACTCTGGTAAACCAAATATTTTTGGTTGCAGAATACCAGTTCTGAGTTTCTGAAATTTAGATCGAATGGAGAAATTACTGACTGGTTATCATGATACACAAATCATTGAATTTTTACACTATGGCTGGCCAGTAAGTTACAAAGGGAATTTTGGGTCAACCACACCAGTAGAAAACTGGAAAGGAGCCAAACAATTCCCAGAAGAGATAAAAAAATACCTGACAAAGGAATTATCATACCAGTCAGTAATAGGTCCATTCAAATCAAATCCGTTCAACAGACCAGCATTCTTTTCACCTTTGGACACAAGGCCTAAGAGAGACAGCAATGAGAGATGAGTAATTCTTGATCTCTCTTTTCCAAGGAAATGCAATCAATGACGGAATAAATAAGCATTATTATCAGGAGGAAGAAATTGAGCTGTCATTTCCAAGAGTCAACGACCTTGTAGCAATAATGATAAAGAAAGGAAAAGGATGCTTGCTATTTAAATGAGATTTATGTAGGTACAACAGGCAAATATTCATGGACCCAAGCGATGTCAATCTGCTGGAATACACTTTTGAAGATGAAATCTATTTTGATACTACCCTACCAATGGGAATGACCAGCTCTGCATATATCTCACAGAGGGTATCTGACTGCATAATCTTCATTTTTAGAAAGGAGTTGTATGACAGGGTCAATTACATAGATGACCTGGGTGGGGCAGAGACACCTGATAGGGCAGATGCAGCCTTCACCAAGTTAGGGGAGATACTGGATAGTTGTGGAATCGTAGAATCAAAAGACAAAGCCTGTCTGCCAAATACAAGAATGGTATTCTTAGGGATACTTCTTGATAGTGTACAACAGACACTTGAAATAGACAGCAAAAGACAAGGGCAAATCAAAGCCGAAACCAAAAGATGGATTGGCAAGAACAAAGCAAGTTTAAGGAAGTCCAGAGTATCATAGGCCTTCTGAGCTTCTGCACAAAATGCATCAGGGAGGGGAGATTGTTTTTCTCTCAAATCCTAAATTTCATGAAAACTTTCCATGATGGAGAAACAAAAGAAATCAGGAAAGACAGCCTGGTGGCACCACTTTTGTGAGTAATTCAATGGCACCACAGTGGCAGTGCCCTCAGAGGTGTGGTCCCATCCAGATGAAGAATTAAGCACCAATAGTTGCCTCTCAGGAGGTGGTGCATGGACAAGCTCAAATTACTTGCACTTCAAATTACCAACTAGTATCATAGAGAAAGGAAAATACGTAAATCAGTTTGAACTTTATGTGATCATGATCGCTATTAGACACTGGGCAAGCCAGTTCAGCAATAGAAACATTCTGGTTTACTGTGATAATGAAACATTGGTACAGGTACTAAAGCAGGGCAAGTCAGCAAGCGAATTCTCACAATGTTGTCTAAGAGAAATTTGGTTAAAAGAATTCTGGTAATGTATCACTTTATTTTGCAGAAAGCACCAGGGAAGTAATACTTCAAAAGACAAGCTGTCCACAGTTGATAAAATCAAATTACGTTGGGAAAAACGAACACAGGAGAAGACTACCACCCCCACCAGCAAACAAACGGACCAACCTCCAACTGGCAGAGGCTGGAAAGGTCCCAACCTACCATGCTTAGAAATGGCACTGAGACACACTCAAAAACAGGCCTTTGCAAAAGGCACAAGGTTAAATTATAACTTGTATTTAAATCAGTACCGGGAGTTTTGTCACAAGTATGATTTGCAAGAATTCCCTCTATCAGAAAACACAAGTGAATTGCATGTCATGTGGTTATCAAAAAACAAAATAGGAGTCAGGTCAATCAAAAAAAGGATGTCTTCATTAAGATCTATCGCAAACATACTCAGTTACAAGCCATCCAAAAAAGAATTCACAGGAGTAGCTTTAGCAATAAAAGGTCTGAAGAGATCTGAGAACAAGCCCATACAAAGGGCAAAGCCAATCATGCCTCAAATACTATGGGGTATCAGAAACAATTTGAATTTAAATGATAAATTCGAAGCCACAATGTGGGCATTATTTGTCACAGCATTCTAACTTTACTGAGGAAATCAAACTTAACCCTGGCAAATTCTAGAGAAACAGGATTCATCAAGTGTAAGCAAGTAGTAAAGAGACCTCACAGTCTCAATAATAGTAAACTGGACAAAGACTTTGCAGGACAACAGCAGACTAATGGAAATTCTTTTAGTAAGGATAAAAGGTTCAGATGTGTCCAGTAAAGGCTCTAAAAAAATATGATTAACATGGTTCCAGCAACAGGAGATTCAGCCTTAATTTGTAAACCAATTTCATATGCACGATACAATAATTTCATAAAGAAATCAATTGCAAATCTAGGACTAGATCTTAGTGGTTTCTCGACTCATTCTTTCAGAGCTGGCAGAGCAACATTCGCTGGTAAATGCAGAGTACCAGACAGGTTTATAAAAGCTTTACTTGACTGGAAGTCCGATTGCTACTTGCAATATCTTCATGAGCCAAACAAAGACAGAGCATACGTGGCTACACTAATGGCAGAGAAAATAAAATCATTAATCTTATAATTTAATCTGTTTTTACAGGTGACAAAATTCTAATCATATCAGACATCTTCTCAATATGCAGCTCATGGACCCTTTAAAAGTGTCATCACATAACTTATTGAATTTCTCCATATGGCCATTTTTTGGCTCGTTTCATGTGTTTCATCAAGTATTTATATTTCGCAGTACAGTGATTCGTTTACATAAAGCTATTGTTATTTGTCTTAAAATGGCAGTTGCCATGGAAACTGTTGTTATGTATTGTTATTTACCCCATTTTGGGGCGATTTTACAGTTTATATAATAAAGCAGCTCGTGGGCAAAACTGATCTTTGTTTCACTTAGCGAAAAAGTAACCGTAACCATGGTAATTTTATTGAAAATACGTCCAACTTAATCGTCAATGTACAGTTGCAGATTCAGCGCAGTGCGGGATTAAGGATATCATACGATAGCTGTGCACATTGTCAGCAACCAAGCTTCATGGGAGTTGAGGTCGAATAACCCAGGTGGAATACAAGTCTGGTTACTAGACAGAGCTGATACGGTGTATAATAAGGATTGATTACTAGTTACCATTTGGAGTAATAAACACTGGGAATTTACCTGTGCAGGATTTAAGGTAAGAAACGCCTGTCTGTATACAGTTTAGTGTAATGGGTCCATCATTGAATGTCTACTCAAAATCAAGGCAATAACTGCAGGAGACAGTCCTGACGTACGGACAGAGAATCAATTAAGAAAAGTAAATCCCATTTTTAGAAATGACAGCTTCATTGCGGTAAATCCGCGCTGTCAAGTTGATTGTCGGACAATGATGAGAAATGGCCAAAACAATTAATGAAATATCTTATAATTCCGATAAAACTATTTGTCTACATTTTGCTTAAATGTCGGTATTTTATCATAGCAACGAAAACTATTTTTTTTCAAATTAAATGGAAAATCATTAATGACACAAAAGTGATATGTGTAGGCGTGATTTGCCAAATAAACAGATGACGCCTTTAATTTCCATTAAAATTAATTCACACAGCGTGACTAAAACGATTAGGTAATGGTTTGGTGAAGAATAAGACAATTTCAGCATATTCTGCCGCCTAGGATACTCCACGCTTACATAACCATCCAGGGCACAGCCATTCTTCACCTAAATAGGTTAACCATGCAAAAAGTTGTAAAACTTGAGTTTTATTTATTTATGTTTATCGGCCAAACGAAAGACTAAAACACATTTTGCGGCTGTACACGAAGTCTAGCATAGGGCCTGCCAAGATGCGAAAGAAACTGCTATTTTATGACTTCACTTTATATTTGAATTGAGTAAACATTCGTAAAAAGTATACATTTTTACATTGGTGGAGAATATGTGTCACAACCACAAGTGTACGAGAAGGCCAGGTTTTCCTTTTTTTGTCTTCAAAAAAGTGATGAGAATGCGTTTTAGTCATGCATGCAAAAACATGCAAAACAGCTTTAGCGAAGAAGCATAAACTTTGTGCAAGTTTGGCTTGAAGAGAAGATCTGAAATCAGATATCTTGTACACCTTTCAATGGGCACTATTTGTCGAAGCAAAATAAATCATGTGCAAGAAAAATAAAATAGAAATAAATAAATAAATAAATAAAAGCCAGTCTGCCAAGGTTCAAGAACAAATTATTACCCTTTTTCTTTATTAACACATCTTAGAAATACACACAAAACTTTCTAATGCATAAAGGTCGATACCAGAAAAAGGTTTACAACAACTATTGTAAATCAATCAGGAGAATGCATTTATGCGCCAGACAAAGTGCAAGATAACAGCAAATGAATTTGACTACAGTTTACACAGGAAGGACAAAGTGAGTCAAAGTATCGCAGGAAAAAAAAGGAACAGTATGGTGTGATTTCTAATAAATGTAGAAAGATATGTAGATATACACGTATCAGAATATTGAACAGACCTGAATATTGTCAGCATTTATTAGAGGGAAATTGATTCTCATGTAACAAAGCTTTGTTGATATTTCTCTTAATACAGATGTAGGCTTAATGTGTCTAGCCCAACGGATGCACTCGATACTACAGAATCGATCAAAGATAATATATTATGGAAAGAAAATTGTATTAATTTGGGAACAAAAGAAATGCATGTGGTTTTGGCGACGCAAATAAAGCATGGCGTGGCCTAAATTGCATTGTTCCAAATCAGTTCATTAGTATTGCTAGGGTTTTAAGAATTATTAACTTTCAAATAGCGACATGTTAACGGCCTATTTTCTCTTTTTAGTCGACCACAGACAATCGAAAGGCAAACGTCCACGCTTGGATTATGAGCAATTTTTGCCAGCGCTTTTTGTTAGGAACATCGCATTGTATACTATAGATTAATAATTTTGAATGATTTGTAGGCGCAGAAAGAACAGGCGATGATGTCATGACATAAGATATTTACTATGAAAAGACATGTACATTACGGTAGTGGCTCTGTTTAATTATTGATGAATATAACTTGAACTTGCATTTGGCACGAACTAGTTAACTTGTATAATCTGATCAATACTACTGTGATCAATGTAGTTTGCTGAGACATATTTCTCGCATTTTATGGCCACCCTTGGACTTGGAAAGTTGTATTTTCATGGACACTTGACCATGCGCTTCAATGGTGAAGTCATAAAGATTTGTTATCTTCTTGTGTAATCATCAAAAGGCCAATTTTGGAAGTGAGCGTCTGGGTCGGTATTGACAAGAAAACGCACGTTTGTCTGAATGATACGCCCATACAGAAACGTGAATTGATAAGAGGAAGTTCTTTGCCTCTTGGGTCAATATCTTACAGGATCTTCCACATTGGGCTGCCTGTCAGATCATTGCCATACATGTCATATTCATCACCTGTTCTTTTACTGCACAGTGACTGTGACATAGGTGACACATAATCATAGGAAATGTCTAAAAATACAAAAATATATTCCATGGAAAGGTGTTCCTGCTTCTGCATCTTAAATGCTGTGTTTGTAATTGATATCTGAGAGATAATTTACTGGGAGTTATGCTTGATATCCATTGCGGTACTGTCTGTCACGATTGCACACTGTTTACAGGGGCGGATCCAGGATTTCCCGTTGGGGGGGGGGGCGCCCGGCGGGCGCCAACCCCACTTTCGCCCAAAATTTAGCAAAAAGTTCATTAAAACGAAGAAAATTTTGGTCGTT
>JBCAUI010545136.1:0-23059 GCA_038406195.1 Haplosyllis anthogorgicola
AGGGCATTAAGGTTGATAAAATAGGAGTCAGCACTTCCTAGGTAGGAATCCGTAAATAGAAGGCAGTATCAATATGCTTACTGGTTGGAAAATTTTCAAATTCGATTACTCATGAAGTTTGGCTTGAAACAAGACACAGTTGCCTCTCAGTACAAAAGTTTATTTGTGAACAAAAAAATGAAATTGTTGCAAAATGCTCTAGTTCGCCACAAGCTAAAAACATGACAGCCATCATCAATTCTGCCAGAAGACGGTTCTGTTTTGAGAAGCTTTTTTCATATTTGATATCCTTCGCTTTTCATTAATTAAGACTTCGATCAGTAAAGATCTGGGATATTTCTTGATTTGCTCTCACGGCAAATTCTTCCGGAATTTCTTATGTAAATTCAGAGAAGGAAAAACATTATTAATTGTGGAAAAATTACGCTGTTTTATTATTCGTACCATGACGCAGTGTGCAATTTCTTTGTTCCCAAACGCTCCCAAATTGATATGATTTTCCTGATTTGCAAACACAGAGAATAACTACCAAACTATCAGATTTGAATGATTTCATCAAATTATTGTAAAGAGTTTAACTCAACAAGATTTTGTTTTCCTTCCCTGTGAAAGGTTAAGCTCTACACAAGCATGTCTTTGGTACGACAAGCTTGCTCTTTTGTTTTCGGAATTACCTTTATTACTTTCGTGGCCTAGATGTCTTTGTTAACACAAGGTTTCTGTTACAAGCTGGGTTAATCTACATTATCCGTGCATTAGGCAATTAACTTGCTTTTTATCAATGAGAGCCTCTTGAGCAAAGTACTAAATTACACGTTAACAATACATCAAACGAACGAAGGGTCAATTGACGTTATTTTATTCTGTAGAATAATTAAGCGACTAAGTGAACATCCTCTTAGGTTTCTGTACAACTGTTTATTGCTACTTTAGTTACAAGAGTTTTCACCGATAAGACCACTCTTGTAAGCAATATGAAAGAGAAGCGTAACGCCGCAAAAAAAATCACATTACGTCTTCTATTCGAACACGAGCAGAGCGTGGACTTAAAACCTAACCAAGATAAAGGGGTATGAACGAACAACCCTTTCTCTGCAGAAACATGAGATTGGCTTAATAATAATGATAAGGATGTAACAGATTAAGAAAATGGCATTAAATGTTTTTTTGTGTGAATGTGTGAATTCTATCCAAAATACTTCCTTTTTCATTGCGTTTTTGTTAACAAACAATATTTAAAATTTGTATCAAAATAACAAAGGCTTTATGGAAGCAATGTCAAAGTTATGAATTGCAATTGTCTTTGATTCTTTAGTGGCATTCCAATGAAGATCTCAAATATTGGATATCGAGCTGACCTTGACACAAGCTTTGCCAAAAGTAAAATTCTTTCTCCTTCAGTCTGCTACCATTACACGGTTTGACTCAATATTGCAGCTGTATGCCTAATATGCAGAGCCAACCATACATGGTGTCCATCCTAAGGGGATCCACCTCCATACTGCATGGAGGATGAGGATAAATATAACTGGTGATGTCAAGGCTTAAAGTGCTTCAGGGATATTTATTATGGTCCAGAGAGGGAGCCTGAGCATAGCATAACATGTTTATTTCACATCTGTTTTCATTTCTTGTATTCTGTTGCTTCTGTTGCATCAATTGCTGAACGTTTCAAAACAATAAAATCCGATGTAGTGATATTGACGCAGATAAAAGCAAAGCATGAAACTACTGTTTCAGTGCAGAGTGCAGGCAAGAAATCCATCTTGCTTTAAAACCAACGGGGAAGGTCACACGATGTCTAAAACGGGGGTAACAGTGGCCCCACAAATAGACCCTGGTCCAACAAAATTTTAGAAAATAACTATTGTTCCAGAACTGTGGGATTTTTTTCTTCTTTGAAAGAATCGCACATAGGGATTTGAGATACGTTCGGAAAGAAATTTCGGAACCGTTTCCTTTTTTGCAAAGCTGAATGAGCAGACCGCCGCCTAACACCATGATAGATAGGACTCTAATGTAATTTGATGGTATCTGGATGTACAAATCCTTATTGGGTTTGATAATTTGATTGTCTACACTCAGAGCTTCCATTCCATGCTATCTGCCACACAACCTGTCCCATTGTATATTATTTGCCATCCTTATTTGCTATTCAGGACTTTTTGCTGTTTAATAATGCAAAACTAAAATAGCATTGCGTTTTACTTTATTTAAGATTTAAGAATATGTGTCTCCCAGGGTTTGCAACTGCCAGGTACCTTGTTTAGGATATTCTAAATGAGAATTCCATTTTTCTAAGAAAATATCCATTCTCTTTAAAAAGAAAAATGAAGGTTTACGTGACACAAATTAATGTTGTTATTCAGAGGATGAAGTGATCTTTATTTTGTGTTTACGCAAAAGGCCGGGTTGAAGCTGTACGTCCATGCCATCTTTTTATATACTTCTACAATAAACAAACCTTCATTTAATTAATGCTAGTCCCCATCTGCCGTATCAAATATTACTTTTTACATAAATACTACCCCTTTTCCGCGTAAACAGGAAATGATGACGACTGCAGAAGCTGATTATATTTTCTGTTCAGTCGCACTCATGAAATAACTACATTAAGACAGTCCTTATCCCTATCACGATATTGAGATGACATGGTTGATAGCCGTGGTATGCTAACGCCGCACCTCAGTGACCATAAATCTAATGTTTGTATTGTTATGTACCAACTATGGCTTTAAAATGTATGATCTGAGCAAAACTATAAAGCAGATTTACATCAAAGCGTTTTCAAACTGATTACAGGAAGCACTACAGGAGATACTTTCCAAACGATGAAGCCGCAAATGTAATTTCGGAAAGAAATACATACCCGACAGTAAAACATGCACACCCTACCTACTGTTAATAAAAGCTAACTATTTTATTTTTCGACCAGTAAAATTTTATACTTTCTGTTGTACGTGTTAAAGGTACAACATGAAATTCTTTTGTTCCCAAATATTCTTGGATTAAGCAAATTTTCTCGAGCTGATTTGTGCGCTTTAGAAGTATAATCATGTTTCCACCAGAAATCCACAAAGATAACGACGAAACTCTAATTACCTGGCTCAGTATACATCCTTAAAAGATGCTTTCTTTTTCATATTTGACAAAAGAGTGGTAATTTAAACACCCATAAAATAACATAGGCAGTGTACATAATAGGAGAAGGATATTAGTAGCACCACATTATGCAGCTGTGTTTTGTTTCGTTGAGGGAGATTTATGACTTCAGTTTAAGAAGAGCATCAGCTCTCTTTGTGCCCATAAACAGACAGCTCCTTCTGATGCAGCTGCTTAGGGAAAGATCAATACACAGTATGTGACCCACTTCACTCTGTGCAAAATGCAGCTTCTTGGACCATTTACCATTCATGTTGCAATTGGCAGGGACAGCTTCCTTTTTCGTGAAGAAATCTATGTTGTTTAGCCATAGCATGTTATATTTATTCGTAATTTAATTAACAAATATATTTTATTGACATCTCAATTGATTTGCCACCGTGCACAAGCACTCGATATGATGTCGTTTTGAAGCTGGGCCCAGGAGTGCATGGATACTTAAGGAAACAAATATCAAGGCAAGATATCAGCTGCAAGATTCTGTCCAGGGGTACTACCGTTATCATTGTCCAGAACACCATGCACAAACAGTGGTCTACATAATAAATGCATAGCAATATTGACACGCATCGCATTAGGTAAGACTTGTTCAAAATTAACTTTATATATTGAATATGTCAATAAATCTTTTTCATGAAATAACGTATGCAGAAAACTGGTGGGAGCTGGCACGTACAGCGAGTCTAATTTAGCAACGGCTGGATCTATATCAATGCAGACAGTAAAGGACAAAAGATACATATTACCATGAAATGGATATGGCCCGAAGGACGCTTTCTATCTGGATAGCGAAATGAATATTTAATGACATAAGCTATGAAAGCAATATGAGAAATTGCATGTGGCATTTCTTAAAATGCATCACTGTACCATTTCTTTATATTTGTGTCGATAACATTGTTATTTTCTGATCCTTTTTGTAGAATAAGAAACACATTAGAATTGCAAGTATGAATCCAGAATTCAGGGATGAACCAAGAGACCAATACATGGACTATCATCGCCAAGCAACAACTCCTCCTCCAAGTGAAGATGTCACTCAATTATCACCCTCCAGTGACCACAACCAGCCTGTAGGAGAATCCAAAACCCCTGAAGGGGATAACACAGTTACACTAGAGAGGCAACCAATATATGCTCAGGTGACGAAAAAGTCAAAGAAAGATAATGAAGATGCTAACAATGACTCCGAAGACGTTAAGGACACAAAGGAGTTTGCAGAAGTAGTATGCTCATTCTTTTACCATTTTTTTCTGAACTTGAAATATGACTCCAGATTATGAAATTACTCTAAAACAAATAGCTCCCCGCAACAATTGAAATGAATGGGCCCAGCATGAAATTCATTTGTTGCTCAGCGTTACACTTTTGATAGTATTTTCATGATCTGCATGACGTAATAACAGAGACGTGAAAAGGACAGCTTTACAGCTGAGGAATATTTAAATTAGTGTAGACAGATAAAACTGTCGGGCTGTGACACATTAATTGACAGAAGAAAATTTGATTACTATTTTAAAGCGTTTATTTCCATGAGCAAATACGTCACGAATAAATTTATGTAACTTGAGATAAATTGTCAAGAGGTATAAGACTTATTACGCCTGTTACATTCCACTGTAGGCTGTACACAGTTATAATAGTAAATAACTAATTTATGCTTCGATTCGACTAATTGTTACATTTGAAGACTGACTAAATATGGCTATTTGATGGATTCATGTTAAGGAGTACATTAATTTGAATCTGCCCAGTGTGTGGGTTTAATGTACATAAATAATGATACAACGAATAATAAAAACAATAAACCTATGTAATCACCTAAATTAACTTTGAGAAGTGATTGAGACATCATTACACAGTGTAATATGCTAGAAATTGTCTTTATGTGAAGTGCACTGAAAATATTTTACCTGGTGGTTTGACATGTAATACAATAACAATAACCATTGAAACTAGTTAATTTGCTGTCAAAATCGCAACCAACTGGTTAACTACAAAAACTAATAGTTACAACCAGTATATCTATTGTTGACTGCTACCTTATTTAACAAGCAAATTAATTGCATTATTGGCGTTTTCTATTCCAGGTATCAACTACAAACGTCTATACAATAGTAAAGCACAGATCCAGATGTGTGGCCTGTGGTTGTCCAAAAGTCTGTTGTGTCCGTAACTTTGTCTTCTTTTGGATAGTAGTCTTCATATTACTGCAGGGTGGCCCTCTTGCCGTCCTAATCATTGATCTTCTGACTATCAAATCTGAAGGAGCTACAATTCACAGGTACATTTATAACTTTTCATAATGATTAAGTAGATCTAATTGAGTGTCAATTTGGTAAGATACGAGAAAAAAAAAGAAATCCACTCTGTGAATTTCATGCTCATAAAAGCACAGCTTGCAACTGTATTGATCCTTAACTAATAAAATCTTCACCTTTTTCTCAAATATAAAGATGGTTGATAAAAAAATGCTTTGGCCTACAGAATTTATCCTACATAAGATTTAAGACTGGAAACATGTGATTCAGGCCAATGAGGGAATCCATCAAGGTTGATCACCTTTCTATCCAGAGAACTTTTGAATGTTAATATTACAAAACACCAACTTTATTAGGACTAGACTATAATGATTTTAATGTAGCATTTCAAGCATTTGAACTTGCACATTGATTTGTACTCAATATGTGAACAATACATTTTCACTCTGTGTCTTGCAGTCCAAAAAGACCGAAAATGAAATGTATTTCATAATTACACCTAGCTTAATTCTCAATTAAGCATGATTTATTTTCTTTCTCTTTCGAATTTTTTGTTCGCAAATAAACGTATCTCATAATAATCCTTTATCCACTTTGAATCATTATATTTTTGATCATCATTATCAAATTTTAAATGACTCCAATGCTATTTCATTATTTTTCCATGTGAATCTGCAATAGAATATCATTTATTGTGAACAAATGATACAGATCAGTAATCCAATAAAGCGTGCGAAAAAATCCCTAAATTTCCCAATTTAGCAATTATAATTGCTACATCAAATGAAATTACAGGAAGCACTTTAAATATTTAATATGGAATTCCCAATAGTTGAAAGTCACTGAAAGAGAGCAAATATGAAAGTCTTTCATTTTCCATCTAAATGAGTTATACTGTTCGCTGTTTCCAGGCTCATGATCATATTGAAATGTGAAAGCCATTAACATGCTTTTGGAACATAGTAGTCACGACAAGAATATTGCCATCTATTTTTACAGTAAACTATCCCGTATCTTTTAAAATAAAACTGCATATCACTTAAAGAAAAAGTTACATTATATTAGATGGAATTTTCGGGAATTTCTTTGTTTGTTGGACCATGCACATTGATATCGAAAAGATTTTCTCCCAGAGTAGAAGACGAAAATTCTATTATTCACCACAGAAAATAAGGCAGAAAACAATAGAAATTTACACTGTTCTTGTGTTGCCGACAATAGCAAACCATGAGGCTACTCCCTTCTTTTTCTCCTAAGATATTGAGAAAACAAAGTTTCACACTTTCTTTCTGTGCATGTCAATACAATGCAGCTCCTGGGATTTCATTTTGAAAACGTACAGAACAAAAGGGAAACAAAACAATTTCATGCTGTGCTTTTGATGTTCCTATGTTCCCAAACGTATAGAAATTTTACCCTCTGTTGAATGTTTTCTCAAATATTTCCAATCTGATATAATTTTGTTAAGCTGCAATACATACATGTACGTATTTAATCATTAACTGAATGAAGATTCTAGTACCTGTGTACATAGACAAGTTTCATTCACTCATGCTCCAAGGCAGACAAAAATCAAATTATCGTTCGATATTCGCAAACTAGATGCCGGGTTGACTTTCATTTTATTTGAAAAGAACATGAACCATGTAGATATTATAACTTAGTAGGTAATCATTAACTCGTCAAAAGCAGGATGCTTGCACAGGTGCGTTCATGAATATTATATCAATACTAGTAATATCCCGTCAAATTCAGATTCAAATGTTATCAAACATTTGTGTGCTACCACCTTCTCTGATATATTACCGCCCGTAATACCAATCAGTACACAGGCCCGGTCTTAAGTGCTATGAAACAATAGCATTTGAGGGAAATAAAAGGGTATGCAATACACGGAATTCTTAGCGCATCAAAAGAACACCGTGAAATTCTTTCGTTCTCTCCGTTGTTCTCTTCGTTTCCAAAATGATACGATTTCTGTGTGCTGGCCTCACGCTGTACTGTATTCGAAAACACAAGCATAAATTTCAGTTGTTTCCGGTTCCCACCGCAGCTCCTGAAATTGATTTCATTTTACGTCAATGGAATACAAAACTGTGTCTTTGACTCAAACAAAAACACCTGTTGTTATCAAAATGTAGAGCCTTAACCAGAAATTCTGTGATTTCCATACGTGAATTGGACTCCTTGCTATTGATATGCGCAATACACGGAATTTGTATCAGTTTCGAAACGTCTAGAACAAGAGAGAGGATATAAGAATTTCACGCTGTGCTTTTGATGCGCCATTGTTCCCAAACTGATACGAATTCCGTGTACTGTTATTACATAATGAAAAACTAACGATTTTAAATATTTAAAACGTTCATTGAAATAATAGATCTTCTCGCTTTCTTCAGATACATAGCAGAATGGAAAATGGAGCCGGCTGTTTGCAGAATAGGAGGATACTACATCGAAGACTTCAAGTCCTGTGACTGTCTTATAAGTGCCCTACGTTGCAAAGCATTGATTACAGGTATGCATTAAAAATGTTTTCAAATCTCTTTCAAAGAAAATCAAAAAATGATATTAGAGCCAGCTCCTGAAAGGCTTATCATTTTATGTTAACGCAAAACGCACAGTGTGCTCTTTAATGTTCTCCATATACAGCATACACATATGGAAGGGTAAATAAGGCAGATGAAGACAATGTCTAATTGAATTGATGTTTGATTGTGTTGAAACACAATCTCTCGGTCTTTAGCATAGAGATAAAATGAAGACCATTTCAGACCCTGGCAAGTCAGATCGACATAAATAGTTTAAGAAGTGTGATTAAAATTAATGTTACACAAGCACTTATTCTAGCAACGGATTTTAAATCAGAAATTACCAGTATTACTTATAACAATATTTTTGGCAGGCTATCTAGACAAATACGAAAACAATTTATAGTAAAAACTGAAAAATGACAAAGGTTTTCCTTACTTGTTTGACCTGCCTTATTTGGCAGGGAAATTGACTGGTTTTAGATTTCATTACCAAATTCAGTCATTTTTAAGTCACTAATTATATGTTGTTAAACGCATTACAAATTGCCCGGATAGATAAGAAAACCCCAGATATGTAAAGCTTTACTTTGCAACTGTTCTCACATGTATTTTTTTTTCTGCCGAGATTACGGATGCATAAAAGTTTCGGTTGATGTCTTCACGTACAACCAAACCGGACCGGTTATTGAAGGCAATTTCATCTGGAAGTCTGAAAGAGAATATGTCCTGGACACAGTGAAGCCTTATGTGAGTCATCTATTCCGAAATTTCGCAAACAACCTACAAATGGTTACAAGTTATGAATCCAAAATGTTGATAGTAGTGGTTATTTGCATTCATTTTGCAGGCAAATAAATTCAAAAACCTGTATTGTAAATGCAAAGATGAATCGTAGCTTGACGTTTACCTTTAAGGCTTAGTTGGTGCTTTGTACGGTAAACATTTTTATCGCCTTGCTCTTGGGTGTTTAGTGGAAATTTTCTTCATTTGCACTCTGTCTAATTTGTCTAATTAGATTAGACTGAAATTTACTAGTTTCAGTAATGGCACCTGGATTTTGTACGTTTAAGCAGTGTACAAATTGGTACTTTAAAGAAAATGATTCAATATAAATGCATCAGTTACGGTACAATTACTACTGAACCTAGTAACTTACTATCTTATCAAATTAGAGTAAGAGCAAGTCTGCTTTGCCATTCGTGTAGGCTTACAAAGGACAAGGTAAGGCGCTAGGGGATGTCATGCACCATTTACAGTGTAGTCAGCTAAACTACAACAATAACTAACAATTACCGCTTTTGCTTTCAGTGTTTTAATCTGGATATCTGTATGATAGACAAGACGAAGCCATGGTATGAATACAGGAATGCAACCCAACTGGATGAGAAAATTATCAAGGATAAAGAACGCAGAGGAGAAGGATTTGTGTGCTATTTTAAAGAAATGGGGGACGATGATGACCCTGTTATAATAATGCAAATGAACACCAGTTTTTGGCAAGTCCTACTTTGGTTTATTCTACCACTCACCGGGTTATCAATTTGTTGGTTGATGATTTTTATTTGCCTTTGTTGGTATTGCTGTCCAAAGCAACGGAAGCAAGCCATGTCTGCTTCTCTTGAAAAATCTGGAGAAATTTCAGACGAGCCAGACGAGGGAGGAGAAAGTCGATACCTGATGCCGTACAATGACTAGCGTGCAGGTTAATTTTACATCAATTATTTTGTTTGAATGAATCTCAATGGCAATGTACAAATCATTGATCAGATATTACACTAGTCATTATTAGAATACAATACTGCCATCAGTAATCATTTTGATCCCGTATATGCCAAGATCAATGAAGATTTCCTTTTTTTCGAGAAGACCCCCACTGTGATGCCATTGCATATGTACTAGGCAACTGAAGTGCCATATTTATAAAAAGGATTTAAATGTTTTGAATTGAACCACATGGTGCCAGTAATGGAAAGAACAAAATCAATGGATGCTATGTCCAAAGCATCTAGAATCATTTCACCTTCTGTTTTGCAAGAGATAGACTATCAGAGTGTACCAGGTTATACTTTTTGCAGCTAGGATTACTAAAGCTAATGAAATCCGGTATCAAAATCTGTAAATAGCTGTAAATTTTACTTGGCCTGCTCTGTGCAAGAACGTTCGTGACCTTTAGTGGATGTACAGCCGCTAAGCTGACAGCTGTAAAGTTCAGATTGAACAAACAGGCCACTTTTTATATTGACGAATTCTAGTGACTGAAACATATTTTAAGGGACAAATTGCTTTGTTTTCCATGAATGTGTCAAGTTTCGGTAGAATTGAAAGGTTAAGGTAAATGTTTGGGTTGTGGCGAGTAGTCTGAATAATTCACCAGTGGAGTTAGAAGTATACTAGTCGACAAATTATATTGGTAGCTAACACTTTCAATTTAATGCCAGCCAGAATTTCATAAGGACATTACATGTGCTTAACTGTAATTTTCATATCATAACACAAGTTTGAATAAGGTCAAAGAAATTAAATGATGCAACCATTTGATGCAAATTACACCTTGTTATGTAACAATGTTACATAATATAGATACACAAAAAAGGAAGCGATCAGTCGATCAAAGTCGACTGATCGTACTCAACTAGTCGACGATTGTATTTCACTCGTCGCGACAATCCCAGTAAATGTGAAAGTTTAGTAAATAATATCTGTATCGTATTTCACAGAATAAAACATGTTCTCATATCAGACTAACATGTAATCATCGCAAATGTATCAGGTAGTGGCTTTTTTAAGTTAAATGTTACGTGTATTACATAGAATCTTGTAAAATTTGGGGCAAATCAATGTCTGTGGGAGCACGAAGAAACCATCCTTTTGCATCTGTTATAGACTACGTAATAGAGACATTACTAGTTTTCCGAATGGTCTTCTTATTTTGCCTGCCTAATTTGGCATATTTCTCCAATCAAGGGAGCGAATTCACACTATTATTAGTCAAATAAGTACCGTTTTGACTTAAAACTACCAATTTTAGTAATGGACTTTAATTTATCGTTACTTTAGGCAGTAACCAGTAGGGAACTAAGTGTAGCGTGTATTTATTGCCTATCAGGTGCTGCCAAATTGTAGGGCAGCAGAAAATTACTATGCTTTACTATTGCAGTTCAGCACACCATCGCATAATCGTAGATATAAAATCGCGCTTTGTAAGTTACACTTTGTACCCTACTGCATTAGTTTATTTATCAAAAACAGCATAGACAAATAAGGAAAAATCTTCCTAAAATGGCACTACATTCCAAAACGTTTTTAACCTGCCTTTGATATGGTGGTTGTGTTTTGTTTACGCATGAAGCCACACAAGAGCGCACAGTTTATGTCTACATGTCTACCCTCATGCGCTTATACCTGTATATCATGTATCACACTATAATCAGACAGCAACTTTGTCTTCTACCGTATGTGAATTCCGAACTTTCCATTTCGATAATATATTCGCTATTTTTTTTATTGACTTTTATATATCTTGTATGTCTTGTAAATATTGGCTCCTTTGCTATTCTACTATGCTACTGGTTACTTTGCAACAAAGTGTTGTATGTACATAGACTTGTGTGGTTCTTTAGTCTCACCAACCGCAAGGGTGAATCTCAGAAGATATACACTATGAGATTATATTCATTTATCTGAGAAATCATAAATTTATAGTCTTAGTGTCATGTACAAAATAGTTTAGAAAACTAGAACGTAAAATATTTGTATTTGTTAAGATATAATACCAATCTACATTAAATGTAGACAATCCTTTGTATATTATTGTTATTGACTATTTATATAGACTTTACTTATTTATAGAATTTAACAGACTTCGCAAAGTTGCCGTATACAATTCAGTTATGGGGGATGTAATATTATGCTATACATATGTGATATTTCCATTCTGTTGACTATGCTTTTTATGTAAAATGTATATCAGCATTAAATTACGTATTGTCCTAAGGTTGATATTCGTTATTTTGTGTTATTATTGCGGTAATAATAAAAATAAAAATACACAAATAAATTTAAGTTAATTCTATTCAATTTAAGAGTTTGTCAAAAAAAGTGGTGCTTTATCTTCGGTTTCCAAAATAAACAGTAGTTATTTGTGGATGTATGCGCACAGACCTTTCTGTCAAATGCTGGTTTTTGAAACTTGAAAGCTTTTGATTAACCTTTTTTCTATGTATTTCCTACAACACTTAAAAAGTGACATTTCCCTAAATAGCCCTCAGTGCCGAGCCCACGTAAGCATACCGTGCTTTGAAGCCGAAAAAAAACAGTGACACTTTTTGTCAAAAAACTCAGTACACGGAATTTGTATCAGTTTCGAAACGTCTAGAACAAGAGAGAGGATATAAGAAGTTCACGCTGTGCTTTTGATGCGCCATTGTTCCCAAACTGATACAAATTCCGTGTACTGAACTCTTGAATCTGAATCTAGAATGTGAGCGTGCGAAACGAAACCACAAAATTACTCCAAGTCGCATGAAAGGCGAATATTTCCACTAAAATGAACTTTTAGAAAATTGCAGACACATACGACTGATACTTGGAGTAATATCTTGTCTAATAATCCAAGTGAAGTACATTTTGCTTTTTTAATTAACTAATTTCACCCACATTAATTGACTCTCAAGGAAAAGGCTACGCTGCTTCAGCCGGTGACATAAAGGTTAATGCAGATTACTTTAACAAGGCAATGTCTATTTCCAGACATTTCGTCCGTTTATACTGTCGAGAAAAAGATTCTGTACAGAGCATGAAGCAAAAGCTGGTTGGTAGCCGTGTGAAACATGAGCTGTCTTTTTTCTATGACCACGTCCATTATTTCATAAGCTGTAACTGTCTAGACCTAATACCCGCCTTCGTATTTTTTTGGTCCTTTCCTTGTAGAAAATGACTTTACATTATGTCCGGACATTACAAAGTGACTTTCAACGTGACATCAAACATTATGAGTGTCATTGCTAATTTCGACATTGTCACCGCAATTTAGGGAAATTTCTTAGTCAGTGAGACTGGCAGAATCATTGTCGGCAGCATTGGTGAATACAAATGAAAAATAATCAAGTTAAGTTGAACAATTTATTACATTTAAGGAAGTGACAATATCAGATGCCACTATTTGAAGCATCATTTGTTATAAATGCCACAAGCCCTAAATGCCATAAGCCAAGAAGATTATTTTCCTGCTTGCAACAGAAAAATAATAGTTCCGTAAAACAATTTGCTGATATATATTTTAGGTAGTGCAAATTAAGGTGTATATCAATGTTATTTTGAAGCACAAAAACTATCCGAAAAAGAAGTCACGTAATTTTAGTCTTTCCTATAGCAAAATATATTTTTTTTCAATTTACAAGTTAAATTCAGAGGTTTATACACATTCTACTGAATTGTTGAAAACGAGAATTCAGTTTAATTTCATGATTTTCTTGGAACATGGGGATAAAGTGAGTTGAACGTGTTTTACGAGTTAGTCTCCACTGCCTGCTACTTGTTTTATTCTTGTTCTGCAAACAGAAGTGTCTTGTTAAGCGTTTTTTATTGGTTGCAAAATACGAAGTGGCATCTTGGAGCTTAACACTATCCCACAACATGGTCAAATTTCTTTCTTTGTTCGCTTTCATTTTACATACATTGGTTTGAAATGCATTTTATCTGTTTAAAAAATAACAATTATTCAAACAGAATACATACAGTAGAACCTGTTTGAGCGGCAACTGTCTTGGGCGACATTTCGCTTTTTACGACAGTGTTACCCTGGGACAAATCCTTAGTATTCATGTTTATTTTACCTGTCTTGAGTAGCATTAGTGCCTTTTACGACATTCTTAAAGTAGAGTGCAGCTCAAGTCAGATTCTGCTGTAACATGATACACTCAGTTACTCATACCAAAATGAAGGTTCATGTGCATTATAATCAACAGTACTATTGCCTCCTGCACATTTCCAATCTACAGGCATTAATTTTGCAAGTTCATTCTGCAGATATTTTATGTGCGTTTTCCACAGTTGTTTGGACGTCAGTTGTTTCTCCCACATTATGACGGCGGCGACTCCGGCTGCCTGTCCCGTGTGCCATTCTGTAGGGTGCAGTCTCGTGGCCGCATTTGCTGTGTAGGTTTGCGCCATAGTTTTACCTGAAATAAAGGCATTGCAAAATGAACAGCACGGTAGAACACTTTAAGTTCAATTCAGTTATTTTACTTCCCAATTGAACAGTTGTGGATGAAATAAAAAATGAAGTTACTAGACATGGGGTTTTTTTATTGCTTCAAAATAATTCGATGGTATGTGAAGAATCTAAAGACATAGAAGGACGATAGGGAATGCTAATGTTCTCTTATTAAATTATTTGTGTTCCGCTGACAATTAGACTATTTTCTTTTGTGTTTGTCCAACGGAGTCAACTTTCATTTAAGGAATTATGAAAAAAAAATAACTGTAACAATCTGGAGTCACTTAATTTGGAGCCATCGGTAGTAATGAAAGATTAGTAACTAAGATAGGTAATTTTACTTCTGGATGTTCCATTCCAACAATAAAGATATTACCAGTAGTTACTAATTCTTTATAGTTGAACACTCACCTGCTACTAAGAAGTTATCAAAATCCTTGTTAGTCAACGCTCTGAAAGGAACAGTATACGCAGTCTGCTTTGTCCATGAGGCCGTTTTATGGCAAGGCATAACATGACGATCGTATGCATAATTTCCAATTGCAATGGAGTCAGGAAGCACGGGTCCATATACCGAGTGTGCAGATGACAGGTTTGCCGCAAACAGCATGAAATTGTCCATACCAATGCTTCTACGAGTATCTCTGATGTAAGGTAACTTAGCCAGACCTAGAAACAAACGTAATACATTGTTCTCCCTTTTGTGTATTTGTGTAGAAAGCCAGACCTTTCAGCAATAGGCAAGGCTTTATCTTGAGCGCCAGATTTTAATTCCTTTATTTAAATTTGATGTAAACTTTGATTTAAAAACTTTAGCACCTGACAGTATATCCCCAAACGATAATGCGTGTTCCTATAAAATCGGACTAATGAGTTTTCAAATTTGACGTTTATAATCTAATGCAACAATTTCAAATTGATGTTGGTCGTGTGAATTTCCTGCTAAAATTTTGAGGAAAAAGTAAAAAGACAATTATCAAATGTTTACCAAATCTTGTTCCTGAAGTTTCCATATCAACTGAAAGATTATTAGTAATATTCTTGGTAGCGTTGTTCTTAAACCACCAGTACCATCCGTAAGCTCTATCCTCTGCAGCCTTCAAAGCTGTAATATTTATACCTCCATACCAATCCTTCATCTGTTGTTTAGTTTCCTTTTCAGACAGAAACAAGTATCCATCCGCATAATCATTACCATGTACAAAATTCTGTTGAGATATGTCACCAACAGCAGGCTTTAGTTCATCACTGTAGATGTAACCATCGTGTTCGTCATTGAAGGTGGCAGCACTAAAGGCTCTCCTCCAAGTCCATACATGACTCCATGTAGTTGGCGTCCCCAGAACGCTCGTCAAGTTGTAAGGTTCTGGATCCTTAGGATGAGGTAGCGGCTGGGGCGGGACACTGTACAATAGTAATATTTAAGAACAATGTTCATTAATTTGCATAGGTATGCTCCAGTACATTTTAGACTCTATTTTTGGGGAGATCAAAGAGTAAAAAACACCAATTAGGGACTCAGAAATTTGACAGAAGATAAGCATCTTTTTTAAACTGGTCGCAACCCCTCGGATTCACATCTGAACGCAGTACACAAAACTATTCAACGTCAAAGCATGCACAGCCTTTTGAATTAAAGTCTACTTTGTAAATAATTCAAAAGACTTGAGCACAAACTATACATGTAGAGTGTATAAATCACTATCTGGAATAGTGAATAATTTGTTTCGGGTTTATTATTTTAATTCCTGAAAAGTCTTTTGTCATAAAATGTTTAATTTACTGAAGCAATTCCAATTATTTGCTTTGGGCATTAAACAAGCGTTTTACCTTTGGTTATTATATTTCATATAAAACACGTAAGTCATGGTTTGTCCACATGTATCTAGTGTTTTGTTGGAGTAGTCATCGGGTATTTCTATCCCTTGTCTGAAAGAGGCTCCCGAAACAGCTAAAATGTCTCCATATTCTAAAATTTAAAACGATTACATCTATTCAGCCATGTGAAAATTACATGAATCTATCAGAATGTTAGAATATTATGAACCTGCCATATCTGGCTATTTTAAGCAAAGGAGTGGGCCAATGTTATAATCCAGAAATAGATGCGTATTTCCTGGTTTGACATGGAAGGTGAAAGCCAGGAGAAAAATTGTGAATGTATAAAATGTCATATTGTAATCTATCACATTTGTCTTGCTACTCTTAGATCAGAGTAACATGTCATGGCCACCAGTTCCTCGAGGTTTTGATTCGTAATGTCATGTTTCATTGCCTTCTACAGTGCATCCCACTTAACTCGAACCTCAAGAAAACTCAAAAGTTCGAGATAAACAGAAGTTCGACTCATCAAGTAAAATTTGAATAGAAAATGTGCTAAAGGAATACATTTGAAAAAGGTTCGAGTTAAGCCGAAAAACGAGCTAACCGTGTTCGAGTTAAGCGAGGTGCACTGTATTTAAGCACGGAAGTACTGCTAAGGTCCCGCTTGTCTGTTTACCTTTCTGTATTTGTATTTCATTTAGGAATGACAGAATTTAACGCTGTGTTTTCCTCCCCAGTAAAAGCTTCTATCGCTTTTAAAATGAAATGCTTGATAGAAAAATTCGTCCTGTGGTACTTTTTCATATCCTGCTCTTTGGACCTTGTTTAAATGTCAAAGTCAGTAGGTGAAGCAATATTGACTAAATTACTACCCGTGACACATGTTATCACTCACATGAACAATAATTGATTTTAATGTCAGCGTATACGTGTATAGATCAGGATATAACTCAATTCAAATTGCGAAACTGGAGGTGAACCTTTAACTCTCTATCTGTAACAATGAAAGGCATTTGTAGTTCGCACCTTCATGTACTACAATATCTCTATCTTCATAAAATAAATACGAGCTGTGGAATAAAGGAATGACGTTCGGTATTACTACATTGAAACAGCTTAAATATTTCAAAAAGAGCTGCAACTGGCATTAAAAAAGAGAAAAGCTACATTATTAACAAACCCTCTGGGTTTAAAATTCTACCTGTTGCATCGATAAACACAGCTCCTTTATTCTTGTCCTTTGGTACCAGATGTAACACGGTCTTTACGAATGTTGTATCATCACTGACGTTGTACCAGTTATTTATTTCCTCAGATAAAACTCGTTTCCAAGGATCAGCACCTGGAAATGTACATTTTGTACATGAATTGAAACAAGCTACAGTTTCGCAGACTAGATAACATGATGGCTATATTTTGAAAGTTAAAGTATTTTGGAATCGTTTTCAATTAAAACGGCTACCGTTTGGTAATAATGATTATTGATTTTAATACACTTTAGAACTCTATTCGAAAGTTCAAACGGAGTCTTTCTTATATAATAAGAATAAGCTCAATGCAACTAACAATAAGGCTTTTAAACACTTTTGATCCGTTTGGAATATAAGAATAGATCTTTAAAAAACATATTAACAACATTTTGTCCAGCAAATTATGTAGAATGTGAACTAAAAGGAGGTATCTGAAAACAACTAACAAAGCCATCCTTTTGTCCCGTATGTTGGCATTAAAATGAATGAGAAATGTTACATTTCTTTCAAAAAACAACTTCACCTGGTTTTGCTTTTCTTTGTACGGCAGTAACGCTTTGTATTATCCTTCCACTTTTAGTGACACTTTTGATGACTGTGTAGTACAGTACTTTCAGGTTGGGATATTTTTTGACTGTTGGAACAATCCACTTTGTCACCAGATCTTGAGGTTGATAACAGTTAAGGCTAACAGAGCACTTTCCAGGATTGCCAATTGTACGTAGCATGTCCTACAATGCATGCAGCTTGAATACATAGATTCAACTAAAGGATAGAAAAGGAACTCACTAATGGATTTGTTATTTTTGGTGTCAAAGTTAGAGTTATAGGAATAAAGGATAAGGAATCTATTGAACGATTTTTTTTTGTTTTGTCTACTGCAATTTGTTCCTATCATGATAGAAAACGACATATTATTTCCTTGACAACATGAAGTGACAAGGATCTTTTATTTCATTTTGTTTCCATTTCAGCAAAAGATGTCACATCACGTAGTCTTATCTTATAAATTGTCTTTGACTCATGTAAAGGATATGAATGTTTACATCGATGTTACATGAGTCAAAGACAATTTATATCCTAAGGTTACGTGCCACTCTGGTGTAGGGAAGAAACGTTAAACAATCAAAAGCCCTTGGCTCACCATTCTCCACTTACAAAAAAAAAATAAAAGAAAAAATAAAGAAAAAGAAAGAAAGAAGAAAGAGACAGAAAGGAGACAATGAGAGCAAATTAACGAGATGATGCGAAATAAAATTCTCAGTTTGCTTGGCATTACAAACCTGGAAATCGTTGGCTAAGCATTTATGGTATTTGCGCTCAAGACCTCCAAAGTCAGGAGCACTGACTCCGGACGATGTTAACTGTCCTCCAAGCCAATCAGTAGGTTCTGAATTGAAATGGAACAAAAAGCAAAATGCGCATAAGGTAAAAAGTAAGACATCCACTGTAGCCCGAAACCTGTGAGCCAATTCGCCCAAAGTACTCAAAACATAACAATGTTTCCCTTCTCCATGCCAATTTCATCTTTTCTATATTTTATAATTAATGAATAAACAGTAGATCTTCTTTTGGGCGACCACCCGCTTTTGGGAAGAAAAGTGGTCTTCAATGGGGTAGTGGTCTTGCAAAGGGCGTTATTTTCTATGTAATTTAATGTCTTACATGGAAAGTCTGATGGCCGTGCAAAGAGAGGTTGATCGTGCAAAAGAAGGTCCGCCCAAGGGAAGTTCCTCTGCAGTCACAGTCAAGGTCATCTGAAGGGTCATTTCAAAGTTTTTGTGGTTTGTATTGTATTGTATTGTATTGTATTTCTATTGGGTTTCACTTATACTATCTGCAAATTGGATGATAAGCCTTTAACAAGGCAATTTAGTTATTTGCGCAAAATGCCTGCGTGTACATACCTGTTAGACATACAGCTACAGAAGGGGTACGTCTGGCCGCCGCTATGGCAGCAGACAAGGCAGCAGTACTGCCTCCTGCAATGATAACGTCACATGCCACCTGCTGGTCAAACTTCACTATTTCCTCAGTAGATGTATCAATAAAGCACAGCAGCCAAATTAGGAGAAGTAATTTACTCATGTTGTTTCGTGTGCAATGGTCTCGCAATGGGTTCTCACTCAGTTTTATGCCAGATTTTGTTTATTCTCCTCACAAATCCACTGGTCTACAACATAAAACAACCAGTTAACGGTAAAATTAAACTTAAATATATACAAATGAAAACATACAGACAAACAGACACAACACAAAACAAAAGACTTCAAACAAAAACAATTTTAAACATGTTAATCACATTTGAATGTCAAAGTGTCAAAGCAGAATCTTTCTATTAAAACTCGTTAAACTGGTACATTAACAATGAGTGATAGAAAATTACAAAATAATTGCAAAACTAACTTCTCGTATTTAGCCAACCTTTTAATTCTTTTGTAAGTTTCAACCAAACTTTTAATGAAACATTTACCACACAAGCCAATACGTTGTTCCTGTGAGCTGTCCTCTGTCGACTGTTCTTTTAAATTTATTGATCTTCACCTCAGTCACGGGTCATTGCATTCAATTAATAAAACCTCAGATATTCACCCCTTGCGGCGAATACATTTCCCGCTACACCCTTTCTATGGGATATGTTTCTTTTTCATACCTTCAAGAAAATCTTTTCAGCACCTTTTCATGGCATGGGTTACTTTTGTTTCGTATGTCTAAGTTCTAATAATAATAGCCATCCTAGTTCTTGTTCTAAAAATCATCTATTGTTTTAGATGTTCTAGAATATAATAGCATGCTTCTTGCTTGGTTTCCTCACTGTACCTTTATGAAAAAGTGCATAAACTGTTTAACACTTTAAGATAGTATGATAAACGTACCTCTAAGTGACCTACTGTAAAACTACAGTATTTATTGATATTATTCGATCACATGACAGGCTGACAGGTATTGATGTCAACAGAAACACTCCAGTGACCACATACAGTTTGTGATGACAAAACACACCAAAATATTAGCTCAAGTAGTGTTGTTTGTGTTCAGACAACGAGGTTTGCCAGATCTGACAGATCTGATTACTTTAATAAATCAATCAAGTTAGATCAGACAGTGTCTTGTAACTTAAACGTTTATTGAAAAACATACAGTTATATCATGGATCCTTCTGCTATTCATTATTCACATTTATATCAGGGTAACAAATCTATTACAAATAACAATTATTCAGTTCTTTGTGCAAAATACACAACAATATTCAATACTTTAAAAAGCCTTAAAAATTCTGTGCCGTTACAAGATGGGCCTCATTCATGAGGAAGCTGCATGGCGTTTTCGTTTTGGTCTAAAGAGTTAAATTGTTTTATTTGTAATTTCCATTGTCCGTTACATCACAGTAACTTCACCAAATTGATCGTGTAACAAAAGTAGAATATATCACAAGATTCTAGAACTATTGCCTCCTGCACATTTCCAATCTACAGGCATTAATTGTGCAAGTTCATTCTGCAGATATTTTATGTGCATTTTCCACAGTTGTTTGGACGTCAGCTGTTTCTCCCACATTATGACGGCGGCGACTCCTGCTGCCTGTCCCGTGTGCCATTCTGTAGGGTGCAGTCTCGTGGCCGCATTTGCTGTGTAGGTTTGCGCCATAGTTTTACCTGAAAATAAATGCAAGTAAATTGTGAATTATTATTCACAGGATTTATCATTATCAACATTCTTCCTTTTTAATTGTTGCAGTTCTCTAGTGGAAGCAGGGTGAAATAATATTTTTTCGGACACATTCAATATTTCGGGCCTTAACTTCTAGACTTGGATGGACCAAGAAAGCTAGGAATTTTACTCTAGAAATATTTCAACCATTAGTTAAGGTTTTCAGACACTCTAAATTGGTCCACAGAGATAATAAACATTCTAACATTTTTGTTGAATTAAGAAATATTAAACGCTTCAAATGTAGTAATTAGATTTTGGAAAGCAACCCAAGAAATAACAATGTCACTACGCAGTACAATTTTAGTGCTTCTGATTCTTCTTAGTTAAGGTAACTATATCAACGGTCCATGACAGCTATCATGTATCTATGCTACTCACCTGCTACTAACAGATTATCAAAATCGTTGTTAGTCAACGCCCTGAAAGGTACAGTATAAGCAGTCTCTTTTGTTGAATTAGCCGTTTTATCACACAGCATAACATGCCGATCGTATTGGTAGTTTCCTATTGCTACAGAATCAGGAAGCACGGGTCCATATACCGAGTGTGCAGATGACAGGTTCGCCGCATACAACATAAAATTGTCCATACCAATGCTTCTACGGGTATCTCTGATGTAGGGTAGCTTAACGAGACCTAGAAACAAACATGATAACCATAAAGTCATACTTCGCGAAGACGTTGCCTTTGGGCAATTGGCAGAACCGAACTGACAACGCGTCTTCATAAACTAAACGCACGCTAGCTTTGGTGCGTTTAGCGTGTGTTGAGCTTTGCGTGAGCTTTAGCCTCATTGGTTTAACATTACATCATTACCATCGGTGCGGCGCGTTTAGTTTATGAAAACACGCTGTAAATCTGTGCATAAAAACTGATTGTTCGTAAAAATTCTTTTCAACATGTTTGGCATTTGAGTCACAAACCAGAATATCATCTGAAACGCATGCTTGTCGTTTGATTTTATTTGCAACCTTGAATATGTTAATGAATGTTCTGTTCTTTTTGAATACATGTGCTGGTGTTTTACAGAGAAAAGAAATATACAGAAAGCATTTTGTCCACCTGATCTTGTTCCTGAAGTTTCCATATCAACTGAAAGATTATCAGTCATATTCTTGGTAGCGTTGTGCTTAAACCACCAGTACCATCCGTAAGCTCTATCCTCTGCAGCCTTCAAAGCTGTAATATTTATACCTCCATACCAATCCTTCATCTGTTCTTTAGTTTCCTTTTCAGACAGAAACAAGTATCCCCGTGTGTAATCATTACCATTTCCCCAATTTTGCTGAGAGATGTCACCAACGTTAGCCCTTAGTTCATCAATGTAAATGTCATTTTCATGTTCATCCAAAATGTCATTGAAGGTGGCACCACTGAAGGCTCTCCTCCAGGACCATACATAATCCCACGTCATATTTACCTGCAGAACATTCGTCAGGTTGTAAGGCTCCTGACTTCTTGGATGAGGTAGTGGCTGGGGTGGGACACTGAAAAGTGTATATATAGTAATAAAACCTTCCAGGTTAAAAAGCTTTAAGTGCCAGTTAATTAATTATGGTAACAATTATGATCAAATTGTCGATCTTTTTGTATTTATATTTACATATTACCTGTGGTTATTATATTTTATGAAAAAGACTATAGTCATGGCTTGTCCACATGTATCTAATGTTTTGTTAGAGTAATCATCTGGTATTTCTATCCCTTGTCTGAAAGAGGCTCCCGAAACCGCTAAAATGTCTCCATATTCTAAAATTTAAAATGATTACAGCTGAAAAGCATTGCAAATGGAAGTCAAATCTAAGGTCATTTTCACTGTTTCCAACTATCTAAAGACGTTCATATTCCCCAGTAAAAATCTCTATCTTCCACATAATAAATTAGAGTTACGGTTAAAAGAATGACATTGCTCTAGTATTGTCATTGTAAGAAGCAAAAGCTTACATAAATAATTTAGATAGATCCTCAACAGGCAACCAAACAGATAAAGCCGAAGTTCTTAGCAAATCCCTTGAGATTGAAATTCTACCTGTTGCATCGATAAACACAGCTCCTTTATTCTTGTCCTTTGGTACCAGATGTAACACGGTCTTTACG
>JBCAUI010545137.1:0-10633 GCA_038406195.1 Haplosyllis anthogorgicola
ATGGAAACCAAAGAGAGTCACGATAGGAAACAGACTACTTCCTACATTGCACAACATACATGATAGGATTGTGCAATTGGAAGTAAAGGCCTTCCAGGATGATGCAACATGCCATGGCATTGTGCAATTAGAAGTGGAGACTTCTTATATTGCACAATGTAAACCTGAATTATACAACACTACATCTATGTATAATGTTGATAGTCCTTCCTGGGAGAAGTCATTCAACTGTTCTCTGCCATTATCTTGAGACATATTGGATCACCCTCAGCTGTACAAAGCAGGGTTTTGAACAATGGTAGATTTATCTAGATATCTAGATATATTAATGACATCTAGACAACTAGATTAGTGGAAATAATATCTAGATGAAACAGATATCTGCAATTGCATTGTAAACAAATATCAGTCAGTGTACAATTCACAGCAGGCCATTAATTAATTAATACTTAACTGTTCACTTAAGTAAACATTAAACACATGTATATAAATTACTTGGAACTTTACTGTTGCATAGTTATTATATAGAACTTTATTAGTTATAACTAATAGGTTATTATAGTTATTATAACTTCCCTAAACATAAACAGCAAGATGCTAGTTTAATTTAGGATTGTTATGGCACAATAAGATCAAATTAATTTCAAAGGCAAAGATATTTCTAATTATTCTCAAACCACGGAATGCATTTCCTAAGTTAGGAATGTTTATGGTATAAAGTATGAATTGTATTTTTTCAGACTATTTTACTTCTGTTTAAGAGTCCTCCTTAATTACAGGGGCAAATATCTAGTTCAACTAGATAACTATCTACATTTTTTGAAAATTGAATAGTTCAAACCCCTACTTCTTACAGTTCTTTTTGAGTCTATTGTAGCAAAAGTATTCCATTGATAAAGATGTTTATCTAAATATGGCGCTAAATATACTCTACAAAATTCACGAAACTTAACCTGTCATCCCTGGAATTGGTTCGGTCATACATAGACCACCCAGAAGAATCCATGGATTGTTAATGTTGAAATCATCCGATTTCTGTAGTAAAACGTTAAATTTTATTGTATTGAGAAAAGCTTTAAAATGTATTTTATGTCGCCTTGCATTTGATACACAGTTACAGTAGGTACAAACACAATGATCATACATACTGCAATTCATGTACTCTTTCGCAGAATTTAATCCAATTCTACTGACAGAGTACAACTCTAATCTTGTTCCCATAGAATCTACACAGTAACATCTACAAGAAAATAAAATTAGTAATTCGTTATGATTCGACAGAGTTTCTTTTTATTAACTTCAGTGTATAGAAACTATAAACATTTTATTGCTCTTGTACTCCTTTCTGATATCTGGGTTGTTTCGAATTGAAATAGATAAATAGTTAAAATGGAAACTGTAACCTGTAACCAACTCACGAAAATTGTTTTAGAAGGTTTGGAACGAACATGTTCACCCTGTTTTTGATGTTCCTGTAGCACAGCGTGAAATATCTTGTTCCAACACATTTTGTTCCAGTCTCAAAATTTATTTCAGCCTTTTAGTTACAACGCACAGAAATTTTAGTCAAATCATGAAATCCCTATTAATTCTGAAACGTACAGAACAAAAGAGGAAACATGTGAAGTCTAAGCTGTGCTTTTGATGTGCTTTTGTTCCAAAACTGATAAGAATTTCAGGATTTTTCTGTACATGTTTGCGTAACCGCAAAGTGCTTCTGATAAACCACCATTTTTTGGCATTTACGAGCTCTGACTGCGAATGAAGGTAAATATGAGAATCACATACGAAAATTTATCGCACTGAACTGGTGACCAAGTGCCGTCTGAAATACAGTGTGGTAGTTCCAGTTGTTCCGGAGGTGGATTCCTCATTGCCAGCATTTGTAGATACTGGTTACAGTTTTCAGCTGAAGGGAGTCAACATTATGTTTGATTAAGAATAGGATTTTGAAATATAAAAGGCAACTTTTAACTTAAGACTTATTACTTAAATTAAGATTTTAGCTAAAATAATCTTCCTTGCCATTTGGTAACTTTTTGTAAGGGAGCCATCATTTTAGGAATGAAAGTAGCATAAATTGGGAACGTTTGGGAACAATAGAATTTCGCGTTGGCTACTGACGTGCATAAGAGGGTGAAATTGTATTCTTCCAAAATTAATAGTCTTTTCTTCCCCAGTGGCTATGACTATTGCGGTAAAGAGTAGAACTCACGATGTCGATTTCCAGGTGTTTGTGCTTCTCGCGTGCAGATGTTATTCTTGCATATGAAACCTTGACGGCAACTTGGTACGCCATTAGGAACACAGTATTGACCTTCTCCTGTCATTGTTATTTAAAGAAAAGTATAACTTTTTGTTATTTGTTTGATGTATCAGTACACGGAATTCGTATCAGAAGTTCAACAATAGCGCATCAAAAACACAGCGTGAAATAATTTCGTTCCCTCCTTTGTTCTCTTTGTTTCCAAAATGATACGATTTCTGTGTACTGCTTACGTGTAATAGTCTTGTTGATGAGTGATGAAAAAATCATGGTGGCAGAAAACTAAGAGCTAATTTCATTCTTTGGAATAAAAATGATGTCCTTTACTTTTAATTTAGATCAATGTTCATTGTGTTGTAAAATAGGATAAAAGATGTATTGAAAATGCTATGCTGTATTGTGGATTGGAGAATCAGAGGCTGAAATGTTTATTAATACCCCATTTTTGGAGTACAATAAAGATTTACACTACACATTTGAGAAGCTGCTATTTTCAAAACATTTGACAAAGTGCACCTACCAGGCCCTGGGCCGACAACAGGGTTTGTATTAGGATTGGCTACACAGACTCCATCAATGCATTCTGTTCCAATTACACAAATCCTGTTTGGAAAGTCTGTGCCACAATAGTCGCCTATGCCTGCAAGATTGATGAAATTGCACAAAGATTAAATAAACACAATTTTGTACAATGAAAACTCGTGCTACTCTTGTTCCCCAAGAATGCTATTTTCATGAGATACACTGACAGCAGTTTTGAATGAAAGTATGAGTTTTACGAATCATCAGATTTAATTTTTTATCAACATTTAATTAGAATTAATGCAAGCTTCTCGTTTGAAACCGAACATTAAATTTACAACACTGTCAGAAAGAAACATTGCAACCGGATTTCTTGTAATCGAACTTGCCATCACATGTCGAAGGTTTGCAGATTAGGCAGATGTCAATCTATTGCTAAAATGACCATTGATCAGTTGGATTCATTATATTTACCTATTGTTCTACTCGGTTGTGGTACACAAACGTTGTTAATGCAGATTAAGCCTTGCTTGCACCTTCTTGTGCCAAATTGGCAACCAGCCTGGCCGCTTTCAAGAAGCGGTTCTACAGCTATGAAACAAAATTAAGTTTTTAAACAGTGTTCATTCCAACTAGGGAGAATTGTTTACTTTTTTCCAATCTAATTTGTCTAGACAGAATAGCTGTGTACCAATTATTAATACTGATATTTGTACATTTCAACCCTGTCTGATTAGAACAATTAGAGTACGAATTATGGAAAACTTGTAATGTTTAGTTCCAAAATAGAGTTTAAGCAATTTTGAATGCAATTTAATTACTGTAGTGAAGAAATTATTTAAGTTGAAATACCTTGTGATTCTGCGGCCCGACATATGCTGCCTGTGCATTGTAATCCTGGTCCACATGCCCGACCAGACGCAAATAAACCACAGAGCTGTCCGGCACCTTATGATAGATACAACAAAGATAATTCGGGATATGTTTGACAACAACTCTAATAATTGCTAGCAATAGGGGAACGTTTGAAAACAAAAGGAAATCAACACTATGCTGTGGATGAACGTTAAAGTACTACGTGAAATTTTATTGTTCCAGGACTGATATATATATATGACATTTATTCTCTCATTCCACTGGTGGATTCAAGATTTCTTGTAAGGGGGAGGGGGCGCCAACCTTGGGACGCACTAATTTTTGCGTAAAAATCACCAAAAATTGCATGAAAATGAAGAAAATTTGGGCGGTAGGAGGGGGCGCGCGTCCCCAGCGCCCCCTTGATCCGCCAAAGCATTCATTGCTTCAATCACTTCCATTGCATTGTTACCAATCAATTTGTACACGACCTGCCCATCGTGTATTTACGTACCGAGCGTTCTTGCTATCGGAGGTACTCGGTCGGATCTTGTACATACGTTCTGTATGCACTGCAACCCCGTGTTACAAGATCGCGTTGCACGTCCCCCGGATACACCACAATACTCCCTTTCCCCTGCAAGCAAGGAGATTTTCGGCTAAGGTGATGATATGTGTTGCATTTAACTTAAGTATATAATTATGTTCATTTGAAAACAAAAAATTATATACTTGATAGGGAACCAATGATACGCTGGGGTTTTATGTTCGTCAAAAAAGTACGTGTAAACGAAATTCGGGGAAGGGTTGAAGGACTCACGCAAGAACTCAGATCTACATCTTCCACCTGCACAACTCAAACCTTGCTCACACGTGTATTGAGCACTGCATGCCTGACCCTCAGATCCAACTAAAATGTCAAATATTTATATAAATTAGGTAAACTTTGGTACCAAATGGTGTTAAAATTCGCTGTATCATTATCATTGAAGACGCCTCTTACTGAATTCCTGAATGATATCAATTTGGGAGCGTTTGGGAACAAATTTCACGCTGTTCCGCTGACGAACGTTTAAAGCACAGATTGTTCCAAAAGTGATGGGATTTTCAGACTCTCTTCATTCTATTTAAATATCATATATCCAATGCAGCTCTAGAAGCTCCTAAATTTAGATACTTACACATATTTAACTGAGCGCTCACACAGAAGTTATCCACACACTGATATCCTTCTACGCACTTAGGTTCAAATACCATATCAAAGCACGAGTCCCCAGGTCCTGTGATATTGAATGCAAAAATCAAAAACTGAATCTTATTGTTTAAAAGATTCCATTGTCTCAGTCACAAGGTGTTAATGTGGAAATAATTGTGTCTGTGGCACAATGTGAACCTTCGTGTTTAGATTACTTTTATATAAAGATACAGCAAATTAGGTCACAACATCAACTTGAAATGGACAAAGAAGGTGAATTATATTAGATTGCCGTAAGAGCAGTGTAGATGCCATATACTTCGTTGAGTTTATTAGGTTGACTTTGAACCACATGACGGTCCATATTTTTACCACTACGATATACAGCAGGGTCTGTTTTGCACGGACACCTTTCGCACGTACGCACTGTCATCCCCGTACAGTTTCTGAAGCACGGATGTTTTTCTTAATATTTGGTACTCTTTTGCACAAACAGACTGTCATTCCCAAACAGTGAACAAGTAAAATTGCAATGTGGAGGCAAATAGGTCTGTTTTGCACAAACAGTTTTTTGACAATGTAGAAGTCAAGATGAATGATTATCAACTTTATGCTGGTACTGAGGACTTGATTTCCAACTTCATTCCTTATAATTCAAAATTTCTGTTGTTTTTATTCATCTTTGATATCATTCTGTGTATTAAAATATAACTACTATCTTCCGTTAGTTTTTAATTACTTGATAAGGCAAGTGTTTTTGAAGTGATATTTGAAGTAACATTCAAAATCCTTTAATGGTCTCTTTTGGGCGTACGGACTGTCATCCCCGTACAAATTACCTTGTACACTTGGTTGTCCGCCCAAAACAGACCCTGCTGTAGTCTGAGAGATCCATGGTTTTTTTGGCTTATCAAACATTAAATTCAAATATAACAGAATCAGAAACCTGCCTTTGGGTGGAGGTTTACAAAAGTTATCAACACAATGTAGTCCATCGTCACATGAGCGTTGGCTGACTGATATGAGTGGACCACAGTACTCTCCAGCTCCTGAAAGGAAAAATATTAATTTCAGCTTCCATTCTAGTGCATGGCGATATTATTGTTCGTTTATAAATTTATCTTAATTTGTTGAAATCCGTTTAGGTGCTATTGCGAAACTGTTGACATTATGTATGAAAACTGAATAGGAGTTATTCAAATGCGAATTACTTAGGTCTCTGACTGGTCCATGTTGGCTGGTAGATAGAGGTTGACATGTCCAGTCGCTGCTTCTACAGACTAAACCTGGGCCGCACTGGGGCTGCATTCTTGCCAGTGGAATACTTCCACAAAACTGTCCTGCTTCTGCAAATAGGTAAAATATGTATGTATATATTGTAAATCCGCGGTTTAAAGTAAATTACTAAATGGTGACATTAAAATAGTTTTAGGTGACAGTTGAAGTTTTCGGAACAAATTCTACCTAACGGCCAATTGTCTAATTTAGAAATTTCACGTTGTGTATCCGCACAAATAGCCCACCGTGAAATTCCTTTGTTTCTAACTATCCCTTCCCAAATTAATAGGTGTCTCAGCAGTTATTTGTATTTATGTAAATTGCAAACATCGGTCATCAATTATCATCAATTATGTAGTCTAAAATCATTAGTTGCAGAAGATGGCATCAATTCACAATGTTACAATTCAATTTAACTGGGAAACTATGATTTGGATCGAACATTGTGTGTTTTAACTTTACAGTATCATAATTACATTTTTCTTTTTAATAAGATACTTCATTGTTGGAATGATAAACACTTACTTTTGTACGATTCACACCTGGGACAACAGCCGCACAAACCTCCCGTCGCATTGAATACTCCTTCACAAGAACTTGCGTCCACCTTGGTGCATGTTATAGCTGAAAATAACGTTTACCAGATGAAATAAGGTCATTTTAGCACAATTGGCAGTAGAGTTTATGCTAAAATTGTGTTCAGTAAAACAGCATGGGTGTAAAATGTGTCGATTTAATCGTTAAACGATTCAAGAAATTTAATTCATTTTCACAACAACGGAAATCCACAGTGTGCTTATACGTGACACACCAGCACTTCGTGAATTTTCAATGTTATTAAAATGATAAACTGTCTTCCTTTGTTTTCGGTCGCAATTCTCTTATTCTCGTTTTTAGGGCAACTAATGTACAGACTTGTTCTCGGAAAATAAGTTTGCGTGCATATATGTATGATACAAATAGGTAGTCTATAATACCGAGTTCTCTTTAAATCTTGCTCAGCACATTTGATGATAGCAAGAAAGTAAGGTTTTATTTTTATGTTTATATCAAAATATGTACTCACTTTTGCAAGCATCAGGTTTGCATGCCAGAGACAAATTAGCACCAATGGTAATAGAAAAGATAACGAAAAATAGAGACATCGTGCTGTTTTAATGCCTGGAAGTAGAGAATAACAGAGATTGATAGTGATTAATTAAATCTTCTCTACGTGCAGAATTAGCACAGATTATTATATATTTAACAGGAATTAAATAATTCAGTAGAATGATATCTTTGCGGGATGTAGTCATGTCGTACCTCAGTTGTATTCTGGTAATTAAATATTCATACAGTAAAAATCTGCTTACCTCAGAAATTGCAATGGAGGTGGCAAAGAAGGAAGATGTACTGCTTGACAGATCTTCTCACTTCTACAGGAAAGCAAGCTTTCTGGCCACAGTATGATAAATCCCAAAACGGCCTTGAGTTCAAAGGCCAACGTACTCTTAGTGTAAAGAAAACCTTTTGGGTTCAAGACTCTGGTACTTTCCGTTACTTATTGTTTCCTACTTGGAAGTACACCTTGCTTCAGGAGTACATGTACTTCTTCATTCAACACAACTCATTCAACACAATAGTATAAGGTCTTTATATGTTTACCTTTTTAACCACTAGTTTTATTGTTTGTTTTATATCACGACAATGTAAATAAATATTTGTGTTTAAAAACAGTGGCACACTCTTCCTGTGGAAAAAGGAAAGGTAATAAGACCGGCACTTTTAAGTGGAATGGTAAATACTTTACGGAACCGAAAATGTATTTGCTAACTAGGTGTCAAAGGTTTGGTGTGGAAGAAATATATCTATTCTTTAAAATTTTACGCAGCTAAGCATTGTTGCATCTGGCCCAAAAATATTTCTTTTATCTTTTGAAAGCAACATAGAGTGTAGGTGTTGAAGGGAAAAAGAATGTCTCCCTTTCGCTCTCAGGAAATTTTATTCCAGAAATCACAAGAATGTACACTCGTCCCCGGATATATCGATATTTTTGGTGCGGAAAATGGCATCGATATAAGCGGGATATCAATATAAGCGGAACAAATATCCAAATATTTTAATTTGTCTGGCTGCAAGAGATTGTATCGATATAAGCGGGATATCGATATAAGCAATATCGATATATCCGGGGAGGAGTGTATTTAGATCTATTTTCTCTTTACCGTTTTCTGTTAATATATATTTAGTTAGCTTTTTATTTCTTCTTTGCCATACTACTGATTTAGTCCAGGTTATTTTTATTTAATTTTATTTGCCTTATTGGAGAGTTGCCTAATTAGCCTAAATTTCCTGCCAAATTACGCAAATTTACACAAATTTCTTCCTTAATTAGGCACATTTGCTTGATTAGGCAAAAAACCTTGATTGGAACCCCTCTGCATTCAGTCAGTGCTGATATTTGTGGGATTTTTTACACCAGATCAGCAATGCAATACAAATAATGCGATAGAAATAGTCATTCTTCCTTCCATAACTTGATGATTATCGTGATGACAAGCTGGACTTTCCAAAAGGCATTGGGCGGATTTTGTTGCCAATAAAATAAAATGTACGTACATTTCATGAGAAGTAAACTTAATGATATAAAAGAGCCAAATTATTACTTTTGAATCATGCTCTGCCTTGCAACTCATGAAAATTGTGTAAATTCCAGAACGATTGGTAACAAGAAAATTTGACAAATTTACCTAAATAGGCAAACAATTTTATGTACAATTACTGGTTAGCAAACTAAAATTGGTAACTTAAAAGCCACTAATTTTTTTGGTCTTTTTAGGCATTAATGCTAGTTATTTTACAAATAATTGTGAAAAATTGAGACAAAAAATGAATGAATAAATTTCGAAAAACCTTCCCTTTATGAGACAAACAAGTGGACATCCTTAATTGATTTGTACTTTTTTTGGGAAAAAGTGATGGTTACAAAAGACAGAGATTATTGGAAGAAAATGAAATATGCCAATTTAAAATTGGACAAGGCGTGCTTTTAAAACATGTGTCACCCATTGAGTATTTTAAAAATGCTATTTTGCATTGTTTTCTTTTTTTACTCGTCATGACTTTTAAAAAACGGTGTATTTGTCAACAAATTGAATTACTTTGATACCATTATTTCTATTTGTATAAACTCTGTATCACTTTTATTCCCCTACAACATAAAAGTTCATATTTGTCATGCTTTCACTACCATGTTGTTTATTTACATGCGTTTGGTATGCGTGAAGGTAAAGACACTTATCCATTCTCTTCAGAAGATTCAAAGATCACTCAACCCCTAAAAAATTACATAGTAATCATATTTGCCACCCACATCATGTAAAACGTGAAGTGTTTGATGTTTATTGTTGTTATTGTTAATTTAAAGTGCGTTAAACTGCCCTCGAAATGTCACATACTGAACAACATGCGAAAAAGTAGTCGTTACCTCATCCATGCAAAATTAATTCAACATGGAGAAGTCAGGATGGCGCTAAATTAAAAGGAAAAGACGGTATTATTGATCAAAAGAACTTTGAAAATGCTACCACACCAAGGAAAATTTTAAATTGGCCCAGTCCCGAGACCGCTACCTCTTGCAGGGGCGGCAAGATTATCGTCTCTTCTGGTTTCACGAAATTAGGTTACGAATAGGCGAAAGAACGGGAACCAGGTAAAAAAAAACCAAAAACACGAAACTAAACCTACAAAAATAGATATATCTCTTCACTACGATAATGCTTTAAACTATTTTATTAATCAATAGATAAAGTTTAGAAATAAGAATCTGGAATGGGATGATATCGGATAACAAAAAATTTAATGACGCGAAATTACTAAGTTTTATAAGCGATAATATGGTTCTTTGATGTAAAACTAGGGCAATACACACCAGTATTTCCCCTAATTATGGCACCCTCCTCTTTTTGGCTCATTTGGCATAATTGCCAAAAAGCCTATAGAATCATGAATTGTCCGCGTTGTCATGGTTGTCGTCGTCGTCTGTGTGCAGTTATCCTGAGCACACTTGATCACAGAGACTGCATATTTTGCACACACATGCACCTCAATGCACAGCAAATATTATGTTTCTGTGATCTTTATTGAACAGTCATATAATCACTTTCGGCATGGAGGTCGCCATGTTTGCCACAAATGAAATGCACCCAACCTCCAAGTTCGGGGAGAATCGGGTCAGCAGAGCTCAACTTCGCGCAGCGCTTGTTCTATCGAATGAAATTCGATAGCAAGTGGTCTTCAGCCTAAAAAAGTGACGGTAACCATCAAAACAGAAACCGAGACAAAACGAAATATTACGTTGTCACGTCACAAGTTACGACGTTATGTTTTGACGTAATGATGTTAGAAACTGTTTCATTCGATAGATGGCGATTGAACAATTGCAACTCGTTCTCTTCCCTTGGATCCTGCGAGAATCTGAGAGATTATCTCGCAGGTTACCCAAGACGCCATGTTTATTAGGACGTCATGATAAACAT
>JBCAUI010545148.1:0-10633 GCA_038406195.1 Haplosyllis anthogorgicola
AATAGAAATGGCTTTAAGCTTTCGCTTGCTCTTTGCATTCACTCCGCCTCACGTACCGATTGATGCTAGTCGACAGATGTAAATATCATTAAATTGACTGTCTGTATACCCTATTTAATATTAAAGTTAACATTTTTTTCATTTTAAACGCTCTTTTTCTCGTCTGTGTTTTGGATAATAGTATTCTGTGAGTAAAATGTGCAGTACTAGAGGCGGATGTACATGATTTCTCGTTGGAGCGAGCTCTTCCTTTAGAGCTATCAGTAGTATGTACGTTTTTAAGAGTAATTCAAAAAGTTATTTGGCCCAGACGGCCTACATCCATCCGTCCGTCCATCCATCCTATCCATCTAATCTATCGATTTAACTTTTTGTGTTCAACAGGTATTTGCCTAAAGTTTATTTACAGTTCATCTTTGGTATGCGTCTTTGTCATCACACACTTCACGCAAGGACAATAACATGTAAAGTAAAAATTGTTCCCAAAGGAAATGCACTTTGCAAAAGTAGAATAAAAAATTAGGGAAAATTACAGAATGAATAACGAATGATCGATGATGCTTTAAGTACAGAAACTTTATTTCTTGATACTGTAGACAACATGACTTTTCTATAATGTCTTCTCTAACAAGACTGAAAAATGTGGTTAATGATTTGACTAGGAATTATTTTCTTTTAATGGCAAGAATTTGCAACACATATCACATGGCTAGGCCATAGTTACAGAACATTTATTAATACTATTTATAGGGTGCTATAGATGTATTGTTATTGATAATATTGTATCCCACTCAGTTTTTGACATCCAGTAGATGCACATTTCTTCATGGTTTCTGCACAAACCACGAAATATTTTTTTTCTCCAATCCCCTATCCTTTTGTAGAGGTCCTTTATTATCATCATTACAATGATATTAGACATTCGATATAGTTGAATTTGACCTATTTGTTCCGCCATTGACTATAAGATATCCACCTTTGACGGTTGTGGTCACTGTACTGGTATTCGGATATAAAACACTATTGGTACTGGCTCCAGATGATCTTTTCTTGTCTAGAACCACATTGACTTGATAAACAGATGCAAAGGAGTTACTTCTTTGTAAAGTTGGGGTTCCTAAATGATAGTTGAGACCTGCAGTAGAAGCTGTGGTCATTTGAGTCTTACACGGCGACTGATGAGGGATATGGCCCTTAAACATCTCTACAAGTTCCTCTCTAAACCTCCTACCAGTCATACAATAGAGAAAGAAAGTTAAACTGTGGTTCAGGTAGACCATAACATTTGATATAGCTTTGGCTGCTTCGTATTTATGGTTGTAGACGTAATCGAAGTCCAGTTTAGTCCAGTATGGCTTTCCGATAAGTAGCACTATACTTGGAGTTATAGTGATTAGAAACATGAAGGAAGCACTTAAACACATGATTGTAGCTTGTGAAAACTGCCTCTCGACGAGTCCCTTTCTCGGACTGCTACCCACCGGTCTACTTTTGATAAGTTTACGCACAATTCCAATGTTAAATGTTAATATAGCAACAAATGGAATAATGCTAACAGCTACAAAAGCTATCCATGGCCTGATATAGCTTTCGAAGTGAAAACTACTCGGCTTTCCACAATTTGTAGTCTTCACGGTTCCTTCATCAAGATACTCCTCGTAACCTCTTGTCCAGAAGACATGAAGATTTTTGGCACACGACACAAAGAAAACAATAGATGAAAAAAGTATGGATTTCTTTGGTCGACAGACTTTTGTCTTTCTGAGAGGAAAGCAAACTGCAATGAATCTGTCAAATGTGAAGAGGACTAAAAGCCAGATTGCTGTATCCGAGGTAGTGTAGAATAAAAACTTCTCCAGTTTGCAGGCTGCTGGATGAGTTTCTTTCAAGATGGTAATGCCCATGGCCTCAAGCCATTCTGGAATGATTCCTAAAAAAAAGAAAAGACTATCATTATCATTCGGTGTTTCTTCACTTTTAGATTAATGTGATATTTCCTTTAACTCTTTATACGTTATATGAGTGAACATATTGTTGTTTAGGGTATTGCGTGTCTGGGAAATCTGGACTAGCCTCCCAAGTGATCTAATATGCAGACCATTCTCCAGACATTATCAAGAAGGTACCGACCCACACGATTACTAAAACGTTGCGGTCGCAGAAGCGAAGGACCATTGGTATTAGATTACTACAGTCAGATTTAAGCTTTTCTTCAAAGTATTTAAAGCCCTATGCTAGCCTGGGTGAAGGTTTGGAATCCAATAAATGGATTCTAATGAGAGTCTATCCCATAGCTTGGCGCCACAATATAATTTAGCAGTCACTCCAATTTCTACTCTAGAATTGTTCTGTCTAAAACAGCGAACAATATTACAGACTATTACAGACGTTTTCTATTCTGGACCTCGCTTGAGACCGCCAGTTTGCACTTTTCCTTAAACGCTTTAAAATAGATGGGAAAGACCCTAATGTGCTCGCTAATTGAAGGCAGGAAGATTTTGAAGTTTGCATTTTAGAATAGGGTATTTTCTGTCTGGCTTTATGTCGAAGGAACTTCTGTCGCCCAGTTCCAAAGATCCATGGTACCTCCCTGTATTTGAAACTTTAGTATGAAGAATTAAGGAGGCGACCAAATCAACCGTACACGGATCTTGAATAAGGATAGTCTGGGTACAGGCAGAAAATGTTTCAGATATACCTAGTGACACAGACAAATTGATCCTATCTTGAAGCTGTTCACTTTAATTTTGATTCAGCTGTTCGAAATAAAAGTGAAAAGACCAGAGTACCATCGTAGAATTGAAGATGGTTCATCATGCAATAGGACAATTGTTCCCGGGGAATGATTGCCTTATTGCGCACTAATAGTGGAAAATTAGTGGTCTATCTGCAGGATTCAGCTGCAGTGAACAGAAGATATGTCAAAGCTACTATTGAATTTGTCACACAGTAAGTAGGAAACACCCAGTAATGAATCTCTCTGAGACACACTTTTCACTAAATTTGGGTAAACGACTTACAAATTAGACTCTGTGCAATTGCAATGTACTAATACCATTTGATAGCCCATTGTGATACCCTCTTAAATAGCAAGTGTTAAAAGTAGTGAAGACAAATTACAGTTCATTCACACAAAACGCAATCAGGATATTGAAAACGCAACGTAAGGCCAAAACAAAGAGCAAAGTAGCAACCAACCTGTGATAAGTACTAGAGTATCAAAGAAAGCCATGAGTGGCAGGTACACTGTTGCGGAGCTGCCTCTCAGCTTTGGTCTCCTCATTACACACATAATCAGGATATTACCACATAATCCCATTATGAAGATCACTGGAGAGACGTATATCCATACCACGATATGTACCGAGCCATGTGAGTTTTGGTTTGTTTCTTGCGCGGTGGTCCCGCTTGTGGTGTTATTAGTCCCTGTTTTGTACAGGGGATCTTCCCTCATATTTTGCAGAGAATCTTTGTCTTCATTAATCACAACTATCGTATCATCCATCTTGTTGCTGATGTGTGTTGTAACCTGCGGTATATTCTAACACGTAAATTGCTCCTTGATAAAAGTGCGTTGGTTGTTCTTTTCAAAATGTTTTATCTGCAAAAATAAAAGGCATAGCTATTACACATATATGTAGCTTTTGACCTTCACCTAGTTACACTGCAAAGTCCTAAGTAAATATTGAACTTAATTCGTTATCTGCCTTTTTCAAATATGCTGTTTTTGGTAAATATAATATTCGTATCATAACAAATCATCAGATAACTAACCAGCCTATGATGCAGTTTAAAAAGAAGACATTTAATATAATCACGATCTCTTTAAAGGTTGACAAAAGATTGTAAAATAATATATATTAATACATCAAGAGTTCAGGTTAATATTGGGGGCGTAAGTGCTTCTTGAGCACCTTAGTTTTTAGTTTAGCTTTAGGTATTATCTAAACTAGATTGATACATGGTCAGGTTTCGATACGTCATGTATCGATATAACATTTCTAATGATAATCAAATAACCCCAGCGCACCCCTGGCCCCACAAAAAGTAAACTGCAGTGAAAATAGTGTAAAGGCAAGAAAACGAAAACGAAAATTAATCAGTAGTTCAAGAAGTGGACGACACGATTAATTGACTATTCCAGCGTTTCTTATGCCGGATACAGCAGTGCAATTGTCAATCACTAAAATATTCAGAAGGCAAAAGTGATCAGCATACCAAGTGACATGTCATACCACATAAGGAAGTGCAAACAAGACAGAAAAGAACTGTTGCTTTTGTGAATAGCAGACGCCATTGTCGTCAGGTTTGCCTGCAGCTGGGTTTCCTATTGTACCGCTTCATGATTATTTGCTCGATGTAATTTTCTCTCTTCGGATTCCTAGGTTGTCATCCTATGTTATTTTATTTGTCGGTGACATTCCCACTGTTCCGAAAGAGTAGGCGAAACTTGGAGGACTGCTATTGGGAAATGGGCTTTTTAAATGCAGATTATATACGAAAATGAGCATGGTTGTCTCTAAGCAGATGTCATAAAGTTATTTGCAGCATGAAAGAAGACGTATTGTAGGAACTTTAACTTGTTCTAAAAGGCAACAAGAAATCTCTGAAACTTCCACTTTTGTTTGGGATATTTTCGAAAAAGTAATGTTTCAATTTACACTTGGTTACAGTTTATTTACTTTTCTGCCTTTGATTCAGGATTATTTTGAGGTACCGTACTGAAACGTTCATCCTAATTTATTTTACTGGAGAAATTGGATATCTGAACAGTCCCTGTTACCAAGAAAGTTTGACTCGTGAGATAAATAGTTCGTGTTGGTAGCAGTATGGCATTTCGTGATAGTTTATGAAATATAATGCTGCAGTTCATACGAAATAACTGTGAGTAATGTCAAGCAGAGTGTCTCCCCGCGGTTTGTGAACTATTGTGAAAGACATTTCAAGGTCTGCGGAATTAACCTTGTGACTTTGTTTTTGCAAGTGAATATATATTGGCTGATTGTCCTTCTGTTATTTCAACAGTCACAAACAACAAACATACGTACGACTTTTTCTATAAAATTTTGTTCACATGTTAATTAAAAGTCAAACAATTGGGACTCGTCTTGCACTTGAGGAGCAATTTTGCAATTAGAGAAAACAAGCAACAGGATTTCCTTATAAAAGTGCAAACTATATACATACAGCTTTTATAAAATATTTTCAGCTATTATCATTTGATTGTCGAAATTGATTTTCATTATTTCTCTAAGACTATGTCTTTTCTCGTTCTATATCAAATTAGACAGAAATATTTCAATAATAACACCAAACAATAAACATTACAGTTGAACATTATATTTTTATACAATTATAATGGAAAATTTGCCCAATATGAAATTACTATCACCCTAAATGACCAGACAAAATATATGGCAGACATTTATTGTCAAAGCTGTATGAAGGGAATTTGGGACCAACAAGGGAACTTTTTCATGATTGATTGTTGATATGATGCATAAAATCAGCAATAACATGATAATTTTGTGACAAACGAAAGAGCAGAATTAAACTGCATTCCCGAGAACAAAGTTAAATTGCTTGAGGTCAATTGTTTTCTTATTTCTAAAGTTTTCTGTATGAAAGATGAACTCAACTAAAACGTGAACAGTAAGATAGTTAGTGCCTCTAACGCTTTCGTTTTTCGCTTTCGTTATTTGTTCAAAGTATGTAGGAGAATAAGTAGAGAATCAGATGCTTGAAAATGACATTAAAAAGTGAAATAAGCACTACCCAGGTACAACATACTCAACGAACTTATCATAACGAACATTAAATGGGAGATTCGACACTAATCAGCATAGCTGTGACGTCGTCTAAAATTGACACCAACATAATCAGTTAATGTCAAATGTGAAGGGACTAATAATATATGCTTGGCACAACAGATAACCAAAAATATATTCAACGTTAATCACATGTACTTACACACCTACCCTGTGTTCCGATAACTATCATGCACGACTCATTCCACATTCGCTTTTCTACTTCAGTTTATTAGTGATTAATTAAAGTAATTCCTACCTTTGTGTGAAGTAAATTATTTCCATTGCGTCCAATGTCGTAAATTATCCGTGTGTAAACTACTGTTCATGTACTCAGCATAAAAGTGAACACCTCAATCTTTCCTGTGAATGAAAGAAAAAACTGCTGAATCGTATCCCAAGTACCATACTATACATTTTACGTTGACACCAGATGTACCATTGTTTTAAGTACATGTGTATACCAGCTGTAACAGCTAACCACTGAATAAATTTCCGTCAATGTTAGTCCAATAATGTGTTTATCAAAGGAGAAGCATTTCCTCGAAGCTGTAACGTTTAACTATCGTCTACACAATGAAGCTGTAATGCTTAGCGAATTGTATTTGTCCTGGATGTGCTTGGGCCAGGATAGTACTGCTTGGAAAGCATTCAGACAAAATAGTTTCAGAGATTATGAAAGTTTCTTACTGAAACAGTCGGTTGAATACAATATTACCGAGGGCTGTACATTACATTTATATGCAGTAGATTTCCTGTTGTACATGCGTCAGATGTTAGATTATTCAATTTTTCATAGATTCCGGGAACTAATAATAATATAATGTTATTTATAATAGATAATTTAGCGACCAGCATATAAAGGTGTGTGAAGTAATAATTAACAATTGTAATAAGTTTGAAGTGCGTCAATATTACCAGTGTGAAAGTTCATTAGAAAACTAGAAAAATGCAACAAAGTATTGTTGTTCAAGTTACTCTTTTACTTTGATAATACAGTAGTGAGATAGTGGTAATACTATCCCTGCATGTATGCCATCAAAATGTGTATGACTGAACAATTATCTATCTCCGCATTCATTTTCGGTATATTTGTTTTGATACATTTATAACAAGGGTCAAAATGTCGTGATAATCAGGATTATCTAAGAACAGATTCAATAATTAACCTCAGCATTGTTCATTGTGCGGAATTCGCATCAAATAATGGTACTTGCACTGAAGTAATTTCACATCTTCAATTAGAAAATACTTGACAGAACAGATCTTTTCGGGATTTTCCTGCACTTACTTACATTCTTGATACTGAGACAATGAATCATTTGGGAAATCAACGAGAATTATATTTTAAAATTAGTTTCCCTGCTGAACAGAATGTAATTATACGATTGACATTAATTAAGTGTTATCAAATGTTTAATAAAAAAGTTGACAGTCGCAGTATTAAATCACTAAAAGAGCGCAATTCTTCAGTCTTAAGCTCTGTATGGCAAATAAGAAAAATATTTTTCGCGTTTGTTTCCGAAGGTGCCAACACTGTTTCACTATGAATTGTTTTTATCCAACAGTCATTTTCGTTTTGGTGAAACCACCTGCATGACAAACCTTTATCTATTTTTAACCTTAAATAAGTCTGATAAGACCAGTATACTATACTGTGCAGAATAAACCTTCACATGAAGTTACAGTCTATGGTCTTTGAATAGAAAACGTAAAGGTAAATTTAGTCAAATGTTCGGACATCAAAGAGGCTAACGAAAAGTATCACCTAGAGAGTAATCTGAAAGAAAATAAATTGTGACTTGGAAGTCTAGTGTAAAGGATAAAAACAGATAGATACATAGATCTGCAGGGTGGGCTGTTCGTTTCTCTTGCAGGTACAAAAAGTAGAGAACAGTTTACTTAGGCTCCCTGTTTGTTATCAGTATATTTTCTTTTTAAGCGATATGTCTTAAAATCGTTGCCTATGAAATGTCTGAAACTGGCACCTTTTATTGTCACTGACTTTGGGAGAATTGCTGTGATATTAGTTTTCTAACATCGGCTATTTTTTCACGTGTTAATTCTTTGTTTCATCTTGTAATGACTTGAATAATTAGTATTTCTTAAATTTATACAAATTCTTTGTACTTTAATACTTTATAACTGAACGAGATGAAGTTTACACAATACGATAATGTTAATCGTTCCGGTTATTTCCTTGGTGTAAGACACCTTATTCAAGATCTCAGCTTATTACATCTATGATACACGACCTATATTTTCCAGTACATTAATTGATATAGGAATCAATTTCCATTGAACAGGAAAGTAGTATGAATATTGATTTCTAGATTAACGCCACTATTATTCCACTATCTGCGCAACATTTTTCCGCAATGGTCAACTACTGCAGGTTAATGTCAACCGAAAAATGTTACTGACCGCTTTTCTCAGTGGAAAAACATTGTTAAATGTCAATATGGTATATGTGCTGACTACTTGTAGTGTTTGCTTAAATGACATTCCCGGAGGTTCAGGATAATTAGCATTTGGATAATTGCTAAATTTCCGTATTCGTCAGGGTCGTACAGTGAAATGTAAATTAAAATTTATCAATAGATAAGAATTAATATATGACTGTATTGAGCACGAGCTGAATTATGGATGTTAACAATCCGCATTTTCAGACTGAAATTTCAAATCCTTTGGAACTTTCGTATACATGTTCGGAGGAATTTCGCGTTAATTTTACAAAAACAGAACCCAAATTCTTAGAAGTGAAAAAGAAGTAAAACTGTAGTAGTAAATTATTAAGATGTATTCGTTTTAGTGATTTTACGACACGGTTTAGGAATATTGTCTTTGTATATGTCACTAACTTACATTGTACTTGCAATACAGGATAAACAGTCCACTTGTGGAAGTAGGCCTATGTGCATAATAAAGAAAATTTGGAAATCTTTGATGATATGAAAATCTCCAGTCTCTTGTGAGACGATTACTTCAATGATTGCCCCGCACTACACGGTTTTCGTCCGTGGTATTCCAGATGACTGATAGGTTCCCATGACGCAGTGAAGACGACCGTAACAATCCAATCGTCAAAATGTATTGAAGACATTAAGGATAAAAACTCCCAGTTTACCACTTAGAAATACGATTGTCTCAAACAAACAAGCAATAAAACCAGTGATTGTAGAGGTAAAAGCGTACCACCACGACAGTCGTGAAGACTCACTCTTGTTACAGAATAAAAAAATACACAATACAGAAATATGCGTTTAAAATGTTGCAAATACTGTGGCAGAATCGTTATCATAACTAGAAGGAGGAAATTGAGTGTCACAAATTATAATAGTGTAACATGTAACTCATTAATAATAAACCTTAAATTTTATGGGAAATAAATAGAAGATCCTAGAGTAAGCTATTTCATGCAACATGTTATGTTCATTTTTTTTATTGAGATTCTATTACTCCTATTATTGCAGGTTCTACTCTATTATGTTGAGAGCTCCTTGGCGATAAAGAACTCCTTAATTCCACCAAGGCTATTTGCATATCATTGCAATTGTCACTCCTGGAAAATTCTGTTTGAAGAATCACACAAACATAAATATTTTACTCAACAGAGAGCTCTTTTCAATATTCAGTGCAGGTAATTGAAATCCATCGTATTTACATTGGGTTTCTAAGCAACGGCAGGACTCATAATTTCTTTCGACAAAAGGACAAAGTGGAGACTAAAATGATTAATTTCAAACGGGTAGATTTTCGGAAATAAACTTTTATTTCTTTTATATTGTATTTCCGGAATCTAAATTTATACTCCTTGTAGTTATTTTTAAACAGAGCATTCTAAGAGCAGAACTCTTTATTTGTATTATTGATGACTACCCGGTAATGTTTTCAACGAGTCAGCCGGTATGTTTTAAACTACCCTAAATTTGTCCGCAAAATGGGTATGAGAAGAAGTCTAAACTGAAGAGAAAACAAACTTGTGAGGGACGAATTTACTTCGTTTAATGTTGATTAATGATAAACTATTAATCCAACCATATCCACACGCTAAAGTATTAACCATGGTTCCAAGAATGGTGCAGTTTACGTGATGGCATGCTGAACTGTAATGGAAAAAATCATTCGTTTTTGCCACATAGTGTGTACAGCATGTGACGGACCATAAATTCAATGCATATTTTTCTATATATTATTTACCAGGGCCCCGTCAGTTTACCATACCGTGTATTAATATTGGCTGGTAACCATCACCTGTGGAAATATGGTAACCATCAAGTACAATCATTCAGATCATCATGATGAGCGATGTTCATTCCAATTGGATAATTACAAAATGTTTACAGTTGATCACAACATGTACGAAAGAAGTTGAGTAATAGCAATCACAGAGGAAATTAAGCTGACTGTCTCCCTGGAAATTAAACTACAGCTAAGATAACATTGTCACTGATTGGTAAATATGCACTGTGTCACACAAACATGACTTCAAACTTAACTGTCATTGATCCACTAACACTCAGCACTGCTTGTATAACGAAACGAGGCAAGCTTCCCTTTTTAAAAAGTAGAATGCACGTCAACCTTCCGCGAAGGCGGTCGACGTTTTAAATGCAACTTATTATACATTAAATTGAATCGAAAAGATTCAGTCTCGGAAACTTGGGCCATTAGACTCGTTAACGTTTGGATCTCTTCTTTATGGAAACCAAATTGATTTCAAAAGTAAAGACCTTTTCACCTTTTTTTGTGTCGAGGTTTGCTCTTCTCGCGGTGGGGTTAGGGTTTTGCATTGAGAGAAACAAATGTTTTACACTTTCAATCGT
>JBCAUI010545159.1:0-10633 GCA_038406195.1 Haplosyllis anthogorgicola
CTTACCACGCATGTGCCCCAATGGTGACATCATCCAAAATGTTCCTTCAATTGTCACATCACACTTCGAAGGTTCTGGTGATGGCATCACCGCCGTGACATCTTGTCGGTCAACCTCCAAATCCTATTTAAGACAATGTCTCATCTAAGGAGATGAGACCCCACTGTGGACTCCAAAGGGTTAACTTGTGCACTGACCCCCAGGTGTCTGTCTCAGTGAGACATTTCCAATGTACCTATTGGTATTAGTGTCTTTGTTAGAGTCGACCAACCCAGACCCCATAGGTCTGGGCCTTTAGTCTTAAGCATTAAGTTGCATCACTGCTGTGTTGAGTGACCCGATAAGAACCCCGAAGTAACCATTACATGGCCGAGCCACTGCCTATCATTATCAGCTGGTGCCCAGAGACATGGGAAGGCAACTTCCTGTCCATTGTGCAAAGCAATCAAATCCATTCAGGGCAGTCCTCCCGCCTGTTTCCATTACATCTTGGCATCCCTGGATGGGTGCCAGTGTGGATCAAATCAGTGACCTGGTTAGTGCCTTGGGTACCCTGACAGCAGTCGCACCCAAGGCAATCAGCATAAGGGTGAACTCCTAGGCACTGCAAACTGCGATTTGCGCCATAAGAGCTGCGGTGTCAAAAGGGGATGGGACTCAACATCCCCGTAGGTGTTTGCTTTTTGGCAAAATTGATGGACTCCCCATAGGTGGCTATATTTGGGGTTGACTGACCTGGTTGACCAACAGTGCTATGTGACATCAGGTGTTATTTCCTAAGTTCTGGCCTTAGCGCCAAAGAAGTTAAACCCAATGAGTGAATTGTGTAGAGAGGCAGCAATATGAGTTTGGACAGGACCCCTGTGGATGGACACCCAGAGGACAGTCTGCCCACTGGTGAGAGGACCACAGGTGGGTTATTAAGTGAATTATTATCTACCGAGGTGGGAGTGACCACCCCAAAAGAGGTAAAGTCGACAACACCTATGAAGATGGGGGAGGACACCCCTGGAACCCCTGTGTCAACTGAAGAGGGGGTTGAGTGGACCCTAGGATGACCGACCTCTAATTGAATGACCCTGCCAATGGGACTCCCCTGTGTGAGGGAGTGGTATGCCGTGCGATTGATTGTTTCCAAATTGATGGTGGATGGGGAGTTCCAGGAACCAGTGAGGCATCTCTGGAATGCTGAAGTTATAGGGGATCTCTTAAGGACTGAGGTCCCAGAGATCAATGAGGTAATTTTTATCAATCACCAAACCATGATCCTGTTCTTCGGGCACAGGATCAGAGGAGAAGGCTTGGAGGCTGGTGTTGCAGATGTCCTGGCTGGCCACCTCTCTGTTGGATATCAGAGATGGATCGGACATACCATCTCCCTGAATGCCATACAAGTCCACATGATGGCTGCCTGGCAGATGGCTGCTCAGGCCGTGACTCGCTCAAGGGAGCAGGCAGAACGCCGATGCCAAGCCACCTTGGTGAGAGCTGTGGATGATGAGGTGGCTGCCTACTCAGCCAGGAGAGCCTAGAACATGTGAGTGCACTGAGGAGCTGACCGTCTGGAAGTGGAAGATGAGTTAGTGGGGTCTGCTGTTCCAGACTTGGCCACTGTGAGACTACAAGAGTTTGACCAGGAGGTCGCAACAGGGAACAAGCAACCCGGAAGTCAATCAATGGCTGGAGGAAGAGGAAGGAGGGCAGCCATCCGATGAGCATCACAGGGATCAGGTCCCGGGAGTAGCAGGGGCCAATCTCCAGCATCCGTAGGCCAGGGATGGCACCCTGGTCAACCCAAACATCAGCCACCCCGGAGTCCTTTGCCATCACCCTCTCCCAACTGAGGGGGAGACAACAGCGAATCAGGTCACTCAACGGCTTTGTCTGTCAGCCAACAATCGGGATGAAGAAGAGGAAGGCAGAGGTGCAGAAGCAACAGTGGACATTGGACGGGCACGATTAAGCTTGGGCAACTTAGCAAAGATTGCTTGATGGGACAGTACCTCATGTGGAGGGAATCAGTCAAAGTGTATAAGGGTGTGGGTTACAAGGACTCGCTCATTCGGACCCATATCTATGGGGCCATCATGAAGCTCTGAGCATCTGGATGTCAAGTTTAAAGCAGCAAATGACTACGACTCACTCTAGAGAGGCCTCTACCTTATGCGGCAAGGATCCCTCGAGACTGTGTCGATGTATTCAGCCCGCATCACTGACCAGATAGTGGTGATACAAGAGGGGCACCCCTGCAAACTTGTGGGGGATGCATATGACTGGCTGAATAAGGACTGTTTGTATGGGGCCTTGTGCATTGAACTACAGAATGCTCTGTCTTATCTGCAAGATAACCTCATGAACTACACTTACCAAGAGTTCCTTGAAATTGCTAAATGCAAGGAAGTGAGTTGGGAGGAGCAAAGTTACAGGTGTTTCCTGGATCCCGGGTACCATCATAACAGTGATTGTTACAATTGAGACAGAGACAGAGACTGACGTCCCTATGCTAGAGGATGCATGGCATCGATCAACCCTGATTCGGACTCGTACGGAGAGACAGACACAGGTTCTGGGTCGGACAACCCAGATGGAGCTGGCCTTGGTCATGTGGATGCGCAGATGGCAAAAGCCATGGACCGCTATGAAAATAAGAAGAGATTATGCTTCAATTGCTTGTCACCCAACCACTTGATATGTGAATGCCCCAAAAGGACAGGTGCCAAGAAGACATATTTAAATGGGGCCAGGGGCCCAGACAAGGGAGTGTGGGCCCCTCCCAAGACAACTCCCAAGTCAGTTGAGGATCGGGCAGGGATCCCGGTCCCAAATTAAAATGGCACTGGGGGAAGACTCCCTACATGAATGAGGAGGCCATTGGACAGTGGATGGGCATGGAAAACATTGGAAACATCCTGGTTGACAGCGAACCTAGTCGCACAGTGTTGGACACTGGGGTCACCATCAACCTGATAACACCAGGCTATGCTGCATCCTGTGGCCTGTCAGTTTTCCCACTGTCCAACCTCCTCTGACTGGGGGAGTCCTCCATTAGGGGGATAGGGGAGGCAAAGTTTGATGTAATCAGCTATGTTGTCATCCACATTCAGGTGGAGGGTGTGACTGGCTTCGATGAGGACACAGTGGCCCTAGTCCTTAGGAGTGATACAGAATTCACCTGACATGTTCCCGTGCTACTTGGCACCCCAACCCTGGACAGGGTCATGCAGGTCATAAAGGAGAGTGAGATCAATTGACTGGCCATCCCTGGGCCAACGCCCATGTGGCCTCTTTATTGAGGACCAGATGAGTACTTGTGAAATGGGCCATCATGAAAGGGAATGACCAAGAACCCCCACTGAAGAAGGCCACAGAGATGTTGGCCATCCCACAGGAGTTACACATTCCCACGGAAGAGGAGATAGCCAAAGTGAAAAACAACCCTTCTGAATATGAAGAAACAGCTTATGCCCGGGCTGATGTGGTCATTTTGCCCTTCACCCACATGACCATACAAGGCATGGTAGGCTGAAAAATATCTGAAGGATGACTGTGGGTGGCTGCAACTGAGCTATTACCTGAAGCGGGGCATTTGCCCCTGGGGATGAAGTTGTGGTCTTTGTACCAATATCTGAGGAGGAGCTCACACCGAGTGAGGCTGATACTAGAGAACGTTACAGCTGTGCCTCAGATTCTCAAAGCAAACTCACCACTAGCCACTGTATTGGCTGCAAGCATAGTCTCAGAAAGCTATGTCCTGCCAGGTACCATCAAGCAACTTGACAAGCAGATGGTAACCAAGAGGGAGACCCTGTTGATCGAGGAAGAATGGAAGGACAAGGTCCTGGAGAAATTAGACTTATTGGGTCTGATGAAATGGCCCAAAAAACTTCAAGGCCAAGCCAAGGCCTTGCTGCATGAGTTCCATGATATTTTCACCCTTGACTTGTCCGAGTTAGGGTGCACTGATGCGGCTGAGTATATGATCTCGGTCAATGATAAGACACCAATCACGGAGTGCTTTTGTTGGAGCCCTCCACATCTCATGGAAGAAGTGTGGGAACACCTGAAAGTTATGCTGGAAGCAGGAGCAATCACCCCCAGTGATAGCCCCTGGAGTAATGCAGTTGTCCTGGTGAGGAAGAAAGATGGTGGTCTGCGGTTTTGCATTGACTTCTGTCAACTGAATGATAGGACCAGGAAAGACTCTTATCCATTGCCCAGGATACAGGAGTCTCTGGACAACTTAGCGGGTGCCCAACACTTCTCCATTGTAGATTTCCTCTCAGGGTTCTGGCAGATCCCGATAAGCAAAGAGTCACAGAAGTACACCACCTTCACGGTGGGGAACTTGGGCTTCTTTGAGTGTTTAAGGATGCCTTTTGGGCTCTGTAACATACCTGCCACCTTTCAGCATTGTATGCAGAATGTCCTGGGAGAACTGAATTTTCTGTTTTGCATAATCTATCTGGATAACATGATAGTGTACTCAGATACTGAAGAGGATCACCTCTACAGGCTTTGTAAGATTTTGGAGTGACTCCAAGAGCATGGACTACGCCTGAAGCCATCGAAGTGCAGGTTCTTCCAAACAGAGATAGTGTATTTGGCCCACCATGTCTCCCAGGAGGGCATGTGACCCAGTAGTGAGAACATCAAAGCAATCAAGGAGGTCCGTGAACCTGACACATACACAGCCATCCGATCATTTATGGGACTGGCTGGCCACTACAGGAGATTCATACCCCAGTTTGCAAAGGTCACCCGACCCCTGACTAACTACCTGGAAGGGGAGGGGCAAACAAGAAGAGAGAAAAGGTGGTCTTGTCCCAGAAGGCGAAAGCCACCTTCTTGAAGCTGAAAGATGCACTCATGTCGGGACCCATATTGCAACTGGCTCATCTGAATAGGCCTTTCATACTTCATACTGATAAATCTGGTGTCAGCCTGGGGGCAATGCTCCAACAGGCTGATGACCAAGGGTGGCTCCACCCCATCGCATATGGTAGTTGGGTCCTGAAACACCACGAGAAGAATTACCATTCCAGCAAGCTAGAATTCCTTGCATTGCTCTGGGCAGTAACATGGCACTTTCATGAATACCTACTGCATGCCCCCTCCTTTGTGGTCAAGACTGATAACAACCCCTAGACCTATGTGATGACGACACCCAATCTGGATGCCACAGGTCATAGGTGGGTGGGGGCATTGGCTAGTTTTAATTTCTCACTGGAATACATGAAAGGGAAGAATAATCCGGTGGTGGATGCTTTGAGTCGACTGGAGGTGAGAGATAGAATGTCACCCAAAGAAATGAAGGCATGGGAGGAGTTGACTCAAGAGTCGACTGACCCAGTGGAAGGAGAAGCAGAAGAGGATGAGGAACCTGAAGAGGATGAGGATGACATCGACCCTCAGCCAGCTGTCCCTAGGGTGCGTATAGTGAAAACCCGCCCCATGGAGTTGATGGACTGGCCTAAGGCCCAATGAGAGGACCCCATAATGAGTAAAATCCTGGGCTGGCTGGAGGCTGACAAGCTGAACACTCTGGCTAAGATGCTGGGACCTGATACTAACACTCCCAAAGGACGAGAGTACAATCGACATAAGAATAACTTGTGCCTACAAGACAACCGCTTGTATTACACCTACAAGCCAAAGGAGGCTCTAGAGCCTATGGTTCTCTTTGTCGTACCCCAAAGCCACTGCCAGCAGGCTATAGATGGCTGTCCCCAGGATGCTGGTCACCAGGGACACAATCGCACCCTGTCCTTGGTACAGGAATGATTCTGGTATCCAGGCATGGCAGAAAGGGTTAAGGCTGTAGTGAAGGGATGCCATAGATGTCTGAAGTTTGAAGCTCACCTGCAGCAAGCCCCACTCAACCCTATAGTAGTAACGGCCACAATGGAGTTGTTACATGTCGACTTTACCACTATTGAGTGGCCCATGCTGCTCAATGAACAACCTAAGGTTGTCAACATACTGGTCTTTATGGACCATTTCACATGCTATGTGCTAACCTTCACAATGAAGGACCAAAAGGCTCGGACAGTCACTGACGTGTTGTACAAGTATGTGATAGCACTTTTCAGCTTCGCGGCTTGCCTGTTGAGTGACCAGGGCACCTGCTTTATGGGCACCATTGTGACAGAGCTGTGTTGCATGCTGGGATTTCCCAGTGTCAAACCAGCCCCTACCACACCCAGACAAATGGCCAGGTAGAGAGGATGCATCAGACCCTGATGTGCATGCTGGGCAAGCTCAATTCCGAGAAGAAGATGAACTGGGCCAACCACTTAGCCAAAGTGGTGCAGGCCTATAATGCCACTCATTCTGAGATTACTGGCTACAGTCCTTTTTTTTGATGTTCGGGCGAAGACCCTGACTCCCACTGGACTTCTATTTCCCCACAATTTGAGGAAATACAGAGCCCAGGCATGTACCGGTGTATGTCATCACTATCTGGGAACACCTGAAGATGGTGTTCGATGAGGCATGAGTTACCCAGGCCCCAGAAGCTGACTGACAGAAATGGATCTACAACAGAAACACGGGAGCTGCCATACTCAGGCCCAGAGACATGGTCCTACTGTGGACAGATATGTTCATGCGGAAGAGGAAGATCAAGGATCATTGGGGTGATAACCTGTATGTGGTGGATAGCCAGCTCGTGGAAGGCGTCCCCGTATATCGAATCAAGGATGTGGCCAGTAAGGTGAAAACAGCACATCAAAACCATCTCCTCTTCCTTGCCCCTGTGGGGACTGGTGACGTTTTCCCACACAGTGGCAATGTGGTCATCTGCTGCACAGTTTCCAGGGTTGCCAACCCTGAGGTAATCGATCCAGGGGTATTGGATGAAGAAGTGCAGCCACAAGAGAACAGTGGGGTGCTGTAGTTCTGAGGACCCCCAGTCAAGCACCTCAGGAGGGGACGTCTGGCTCTGACCAGGATGGAGTGTGGATGCAAGTTGGGGCATTCACAGTACAAAAGGAACCAATCTTTGCAGACCCAGTCCCTGGGCTGGTCGGTTGACTTGTTCCTGACCTTACTGTAGAGGATATGGCTGATGATGAGGTGGATTGACATATCAATCTAAACACTCCCATTAGACGGGGCAACAACCTGAAGAGCTGGCCAGATGTGAAGGCATCTGGCTGGGGCCAGATCTGTATGCATCTGCTTAATGATACTCCTAGATGGACGGGAACAGGTGCACTTAACCCTCTGAATGGAAAACCCTTGCTCGAACAATGCTGGTGCCTGGCAGCACCATTTTATGTGGGGAAGGATAGCCATGCAAGTCACTCGACCCAGCAGGTCGGGCGACACACAAAGCTGTGGCTGTCAACCTGTCATGTCACTCAAAATCAAAGTCAGTCGACACCTTTTGGTGGGCACCCCATACGGGGGTACCAATTTTCAAATAATTGGCACTGGTGTGGGATGGGTCGGTCTCATCTACTATCTATGGTGGGTCAATCGGATGCATGCCCCTTTGTGATTGTTGCAGATCTATGGACCCAAAATTGGTTATGGGATCTACAGACCCTTCATATTTGTTAGAATTTAAATGGTTGATTGTATATTGGTATTTCTACTCGCAATTATATTTGCAATTATACTCATGTTTGTATGTTGGTTGTTGGTTGTTTTTATTAGTCGTATTTATTGTTCGATATGGTACATGTATTTAATGGATCATTCGACTGCACAGTGCAGTTGACACGCAATTTGATTGGTGATGGTTCGATTGACAACAAGAGGCTGAAATACAATAAAAAGATCTTTATTTATATAACTTACAAACATGCAACTGTATAAATGGTAAACTAGAACCTAGAAAAATATAACTGGAATGTTTTAATCGAATGTCATACAAGAAGTCGAAGCTCAAATTATTCGCAGAATGGAAGACCAATCCTTGGCAGTGCTTAAAATCTAACACATGGAATTCATGGATATTTCTGTGTTCATCAGAATGTTTGTAAGTTTTAAGTCAATCAACATAAGTTGAGCAACACCAACTCTTTGAGGTACACTGAGAGTTGGCTTACTCTGGTAGGAATGATGGCAGCAGATACTCGGTTGTGTCAGTGAGTCTGTGGTACTCTTTAAAGTGTTTAGTGATACTGGTAGTATCCCTCCAGAGGGGGGCATTCTTTATTTCAGGCTGGCCATCATCTGAGGTGATCCAGGTCTTGCACCGCACACATACAAAGCAGCATCTGTAGTGTCCTCCCACGAGATGGCTGAGGTAAGCATGAGAGTTGCACTTCACCAGGACACAATACGGACATTGATAGAACTTGGTCTTCTGACTGGCACTGCTGGTTTTGTATGACCGACCCTTGAAGGCATCCACCTTGTGTAGAGGGGTGAGGAGTCTAGTGGTCATCATTTCGTTTGGATGGTTCACGAAGTAAGCTTGCTCACAGGGGACCCCAAATTCACGGTTAAAACTCTTAGTTCTGGACTTCATCCAGTCATGCATTCTCTTCTTTCCTAGAGAATTCACCCAGGGAGGCCAGTCATCATCATCCATGGTGTCGAATCGACGGACACATGCAACATGTGCCTGTCTGAAGGCCAAATTCAGATCATCAGTCGTGGCCTCGTTTGGCTTCTTCGCATCCACTTTCTTCTTTTGCATAAGTGCCTCACGGCAACCCTTCATCTCTTTATTGTCAAGGTCCCAGATGTGCTGGTGATCTGCCTTGGTGGGGCCATAGCGAGAGTCACTGTCTTCATTATCCGAAGTGGAGGAACTTGAGGACTGTGAGGGAGTAGCTGCCATGGGTGCTTTCTTCTTCTTGACTTCTGCACCTTTCTTCACCTTTTTGTGGTCATGGGCAGGGGAAGACTCTCTTCCCTTAGATGACAATGAGCCACTGTTGTCTTCCTCACAACCATCTTCATCTGAGTCGGATGACTCCTCAGTTGTTACGAGCTGTCGAGTGCAGATCTTAATCTGGCTTCTCTTCTTTGGGCTCTGGCTGTTGTCTGAACTGAACCAGAGGTCATCAGTCTCCTCTTGGGTCGGTCTCTTCTGTTTTGTATTCTTGCAGCGGCGGGGGCTAGATCTTTCATCTGAGTCGGAATCCTTAGCCTTTTGCAGCATTGCTTTGGCTTTGGAGGCACTCGACTTCGAGTCGTTCGACTTCTTGCTGCTCTTATTCTCGACTACAATGATGTCTGAAGGCTTGGCTGGTGGTAGACCTGTCGTCCTTGCGAGATTTGTCCTTGTGGGGCTTCTCCTTAGTAGAGCTGTGCAAGGGCCGGTGACTTTGTTTCTTAGCTAGCTCACCACTGGATTTGGCTGATAGGTTGACTATGTCAGGTGGATGGCTGGTCTTCTGGCACCCAGCATCTGACTTCTTGGGCAGGTCAAGTGCATTGTTGTCATCCACAACCATGATGGTATTATTGAGCTGGCCCCTGGAGGCGACCGACATGGGAATAGCTTTCTGTTTCTTTGGAATGGGGGATGTGAAGAGTGGCAGAACCTCGTTGCCACCCCTAACCCTAGGCAGGTAACTCTCCAACACCATCTGTCCACCCTTACTGGAACCAGGTACGGGTTGTCCAAACTGGAAGCCCTTGGGATCCTTACGAGCAGGGATAAGAGACAGTGTCGATCAACCCAGTGTCGATTGATCCAGTGCCAGTTGGGGTCCTTTGTTGATCTTTGGAAGACTATCGGTGAGAGTCCCGGACACATGTAGTACAGGGGTAGAGGTCACTGGGGCTGGGCCTGGGTGAATGAGCATCTCATCTCAGTTGCCATTGCCAGGAGGTATACGTTTATCTGCCAGTGGAGGCTGCAGAACCAGATAAGCCAGCAGGTCATCACCAATGATGCTTCAAGTATCGAACAAGTTTCGCAGGCACAGTTGTGGGATTGGCATGGCTGGAACCTGGGTGAATCCGTAAGACTCTAATGCATCACAGAAGGCACCAAAAGACTCGTATTGTTGAGCAGCAGCCAACCCTAGAGAGACTGTATTGAGATGATGGGCCAGTTGGGCATGAGCATGCTTGTAGGTGGCCTCCCTTTTCTCTAAATGACACTTTGCAAAGGCTTCCTGGTCACTCACTATCTGTATCTTCACTTCACCAGTGGACTTCCCCAGCTCCTGGATCATGTCTTTCACTGGCTTGTCAGGGTTTCCACTGAATGTTGTCCACCATTCCTTGATCCCTTCATGGGCCGCTTTCTCATAAGCTGAGTTCATTTTGATGACAGCCTGAACATCTGCCAGCCTCATCTTATCACTTCGGTCTTTGAATTCCCACAAGGCACGCCTGCCTTCATTGAGGATGGAAACTTTGTGGAGGGTGATAGGGTCCTTTGGCAAAGCCAGTCCTTTGGGTGGTGGTGCAATGGCCATGGGCAGTGGGCCACCCAAGGCAAAGCCGTCTCAAAATCCATACATGAAGAGCGAGTCATCCAACTCACCCAACAAATCCTCGAGTCAAGTGGTGGCCATGGAACAGTCAGTCAGAAGAGTTGCCATGTAGAAAGTGTTGCCATCATGGCCCAGATCCTTATCCTTATCTCCTGTACTCCCAACGGAAACTGGGTTTATGTTAACAAGGTATGACAGCTTGATCTTGGACATGGACATGGCCTTCT
>JBCAUI010545170.1:0-10632 GCA_038406195.1 Haplosyllis anthogorgicola
GTCACAAAATGATGTAAATAGAATGAAAAGGCAAGAAACACAATTTGGTTGGGAGGGGGGTGGGGGGGCCGTGCTGCACGTGGACTTCCATTCACATTCACTATTCCCAATCTGGTGGGGGGTGGGTGGGCTGCACTGCGTGCGGACTTCCATTCACATTCACTATTCCCAATCTGGTGGGGGGGGGGGGGCCCTAACAAAAAAAAAAGCGTTTGAATCTTAAATTGTTTGATCAAGTAGGCCCCTAGCTACGCTGGGGCCAATAAATCAATATTAAAATCACGTTTACACTTCTCATTTGAGTACACATTCATTCATAAACCATTGAAAGTACACTCATTCGAATAACACCCGTCAATGTTGCTGCTTAGAATGTTTTAGAATTCAAATGAATTTGTAATTAAACGTTGAAAAGGGCAACTCAGCGGTGCCATTAGGAATGACTAATACTTTTCAGTGAACTTCTCAAATTCGTTATTAAACTTTTACCTGTAAAAGATAGTGTCTTCGAAATTTAGATTCGTACCTCAACAGCTCTTGGAATATACTTTTCTGTATGATTCATATTCTATTTCGAGGCGCATAAGTGATATAGAACCTTGGAGAAACGTGAATGAAGGGAGCTTAGGTGAAGTGACCCCCTAGCTTCACACACCTGTGGGGTTAAATTCTGAGTAACAGCTTCGATCAAAAACAAAGTTATAGCAAGCTTATCAGTGGAGAACTAATCTCCCCACCAATAGACGTCATTTGCAGGTAAGCATTGTTACTGTCACTCATGTCAGTACAACTTGAAATCAAGATGCTTCATTATTACTTCATTAGCACTCAGAATTATAATTCAATCCAGGTGAAAATACCTTAAACCTTAGACATGGGTTCAAATAGTTCTACTTCCATATTTGGACTATCTGCCGTATCAATTCTAAGAAAGTAAATTGGAACTATTTAGTCTTATCTAAGTTGCGTTTCATGGCATTAAGCACCACACTTTTGCTTCGATAGCAACTTACGTACCGGAATGCTGTAAAAAGTGAGTACAACCATGATAAATGTGTCAAAGTGTACTTCCTCTATGACAAAAGTACATTAAGTCAGAACAAGAACCAGCTGCTGTATATTACATAGTGTCTCCAGGTGACTCAATCAACTTGGATCCCTGAATCCCTGGAAGTGAGACCTTTCGTCCCTAGAAGTGTGACCTCCAATCCTTCCTGGATGGATCCACTTTACTTCTAGGACATGTTCCCACGCTTCTAGGTGGCAGTCTCCTTTCTAAACCTGGATTCTGCTGCAACATAGATGAATCCTGATCCCGTAAAATCTGGATACTGGAGCTTGGAATACGTACACAATATGCTAACGATGTATCATCACATCTCACGCTTGACTGCTAATTGGTGGCAAAATTAAATTTACTGCGCACAAGGTTATTATTTGTTGATTCAAGTCTTCCAGTTGTTTTAGATAAATATAAACCATATCAGTTTCCAACAGGGCAAGACGAGATCCAGACTTGCACGCGCAGAGTAAAAGTGTGTACATTTTGTTTGTGCTTCATCTTACACTTTGTAGAGAGTAGAGAGTACAGGGACCCAAAAATCTTAATCCAACTTGTGTTCATTAAACTTTATGCTGTGATGGAGTAACAGACTGATGATGGTTGTGACTGACAGCTTAACTCAGCTGTCAATCATACCTGTAGAACAGGTAACAGCTGATCAAAGAGATCAGCAGCTTCACCCTGCCGATTATAAATCAACGTAATTTTCTTGCACCTTGCTTACATAAGAGTTAATTGTTCCGTGTATTTGTTATGACGGTGGTTTCACTTGCACATTATTCTACACAATGTGCAATTTGAAACTTGTAAAGACATTTCCAAAGAACTGTTTCTTCACGAATGATTTATCTGGTAAGCCAGATTATATAACATAAATCACAACGATGTGTAATAATATAAGTTTAATATGTGTCAAGGAGTACAATGTCTTGACCTGGGACGTGTGTGACACCACATGTAAACAATCTGATTACAATTCACAGTCATTAATCAAACAATTCCCAAATCGTAGCAGACATTCTGAAAACACTACTCCAAAACGGAGAAAATATAAAAATATTGAGCAAAATTTTTGCGTATGCTGCATTTAAGATGTTTACTGAATTGTTGAAATGAATTGGCTGCTTTGCAAAAAGTGAGATATTTTTGGCTTTACGAACTACTTTTGAATTTAAATAAAGCTGATATGAAGTGTGAGCAAACACTTGAATGGTTCGGCCTTTAGCCTGAGATGTGACCCATCTCATTCCTGACTTCCTCTTTAAAATTGTGACAGTACTTACAAATCAGGCTTGTGCTATCAATATTTTATATTTGATGTCCAACACAGGTAAGAAAATAGAGTGTACTGCAACACAGTAAAAGAACGAAAAGAGGAATTGTGTGACAGTACATTTCTTGCTTGCACCATTGACTTATAATTAAAAAACTGACAACTAATGATTGAAAACTCTTCCCTGCAGTCATTCCAATAACTTGTCATCTCTAAATCCATGGGAGAATTGGCTTGATTTAGATCAGAAGCATGTTTCTGTGATTGGAAAATCCTACTGGGATCATCTGGTCTCATGTAGAATAGATATGCCACATGTAAAGAGTGATCTTTTACTGATACACAGGACCATATTTTGCTCCTGCCAAGTGAGATTTTGTATTTTTCAGATAATTAGCCTGATGTGAATAAACAAAAAATGTGGAAAACAATAGAAAAACTGAAAGAAACTGTATTGCGCCTTTCCCCAACATCATGCTCCGGAGAAATATTGTTACAAAACATCAACAGGCAAAATGGTTCAATTTGCTACTTTATTATGCATCAAAATATGCTACCATAGTTAAGAAATGTGGTTGTTTGTAGAGTAAACACAGATCTGACAAGCTATCTAGTGAATTTATCCTGTGTTCAGTATGTGCTGCCACTTGTACTCAGCAGCTTTTAGCATCACGAAACCCTACATGAGTGCATCATGAAGATTCCATGAAGTTGGGACTGGAATACAGGCTCATTTCTTTATCTTTCTTCCCATGAAACAGTCAAATAAAACGAAATGGTTTCGTGAAGCAAAGATAATGTTCTTTTGCGGTGGAAAGCCCTGAATGTGATGTGAAATTCTTCACATTTTGAGGCATTACCATTGTGCGGTTGCAGGCGTAATGCAAAACTCCTAAATAAAATGAAAATCTAATAGAATAATCTCCAGGCTCAATACGACGATAGAATTTTGCAATTGCTTGACGCGTTAACCCGAATTGTTTTCTAACCTTTTTTCCCCATGCATTTCTGAAAGGAATTATTCTTTTACCATTTCCCCTGTCATTCGACTGCTTTCCCCCTCACATTATGTGAATCTGAAGATTGTTACATCTTAAGCTGGGGCGTTTCGAGAAATCCGTATCTGAGCGAGGTAAGGCCTTGCTTTTTGATGTTGATAAGCGATGTTATCTAACAGATCACAAGTTGTACAGAGCCGTAACTTCACTGCGGTTGCTAACTCTTCCAGCTCCAACTCCTGGATTTCATCAGAAAATCTTATTGAAGTGCGACATACATTCCAAGAACTTCAAGTGCTCATTTATCACAATCAGCTACCTATCAAATGTTCATCATAACGTTATTTTCATACTTCAACACCTAAAAGAGCCTGCAGCCCTTCGAGCAAGACAACATTACACCTCATGAACATTTTGTTTCTTACTCCAGAAGTCAATCTGTTTCTAAATAACCTGGATTATCGAACGCTTTCATAGCCTGATAGCTTCCTTACACAAACCTGATTGGCAACATGTAACAGTTGAAGGGTGTTAATCTAACAGAATGTTAGAAATTTAGTGCGTTATCATCTAGCAAGTTTATTTAGTTTAAACTCTATCATCTCCAACGGAAAATAGTTACGTTGTAAAGAGAAGAGGTTCAATGACAAATATGCTTAAAATTTAAATGCGAATAATTCTTATTTAGCACCAAACATTTTCAGTAGTTGCCTAACTCACAGAAAACAGGTAACAAATTGTTGTAAGGAAATTACATTTAATTACATTACATTTAATGACATGTAATTTCAGATCTGTGGAGAATATATTTGAACCCCGTTTGTGGCTGTAATACGCGGCTAATATGCTGAGCTTCAGCCACTTTTTATGTGAAATACAAGATGAAGTGGTGTGCATTATGCAATGATAGATGAGGGATTGTACTGCAGGGGGTTCGGTAATTAGAAGCTGTTTGTTATTACTAGCAGTTCTAGTATGTACACATTGATTGACACTGTATATGAAGCTGCCCTGACAGCTTCAGGTGTGGATGGAGTAGCAAGGGAATACACCTAACCCTCAAAATACTTGTAACTTGACAGTTGTCTTAATTACCCTGATCCATCTGCTTAATTGGGAGAATTCCTAAACACTGATCCAATCTAATTAAATGTTGTTTTGCACATACTTGTTGCTCCCTTCTGAGTTTCAAATGTTCTCAGCTGTTGTCAAGTGTTGGTATTAGCATCTTACATTGTCTCATTTTTGAAATCCACACTAATTTTTCACTTTTTTAGATTTTTAATTAATCAAATAAATTTTGTGGTAAAATATAGGTGCATGTTCGTATAATATTGATCACTTAGAACCTTAGAACTTTTCACTGAGTCTTTAATTCCCTATTCGCACGTATGTTTTGCGTTGGAGACGTAAATAAAGTTCAATTTAGAAGCAAAGCGCCGGATGTCCTAGATCTGTCATGTACAGATTAACCCAGAGCTTCCTGTGTGTCTTTCGACCAGACACATGAGCGCAGCTGAGAGTCATCTGGAATACGTGAATCAGATCCAGATGTCGCAGGATCAAAGCATCTACAGTTGTGATCAGCTGTCATCTTTAATCCTGTCTAAAGCCATTCGAACACCTTTCACCTGGCAATCACCCCTGGACTCCGAGACCTGGCACCATGTTATCAGAGCTATTCACTCTTCGGCTTACCTGCCCGAGTTGAAATACCTCAACTCCAATCTAAATGATTAAAGATACTGAAAGAACAACTGGTGCGATGGAATTTTGAAGAAAATCAACCAGGATTAAGTGCTTATCTAAAATAGAGCTTCTAATTGACCTAATTATGTTATCTGAGACGTTTGGGATCTGGATGTCTTTGAAATTGAGCACAACATGCTGCTATAATCAGATTAGCCTGTACATTTATCAATAGGGCCCCCAACCAATGGGCATTTCCTTAGCCACTTAGCCACTGAATCTTTAGCTGGCTAATCGGCTTAGCCACAAGTTGCAGTTTGTAAAATATTTTACCACCAAACAATGACAATAACAATAATGATGACATGGAGTTGTCCATTATGATTCAATGTAATCATTTCAAAGGTCTTGATACAATGATAAAATTACTTCAAAAGTCATTTCATGTAATTTCAAAATTCATACCAAAGCTTGGTACAGTGATAAAACTGCTTAAAGTTGTAGATTTTTTTAAATGTGGGACAGTCACAAATGTGTGATATTCCTATTAAACAAAGGAAATGGCTTCTATGGCTAAAGGAAAATGTTAGCTGGCTAACAAACCACCAGACTTTTAGCTGGCTAATCGGTTTAACCATTAGCCAGTTGGGGGTTCTATCAATGCCGTGCCAACACTAGTAAATACATTACAATATCATATTTAACGTTGGTCATTTATGAAAACATGAGGCACTCATTTAAACAGTGTTGTTTATAATTGTATATACCCAACCAAAGACTATCGAAAATAATTTTCAAAAGTTTGTGCATTTTGTTGGAATTCTTGTAGAATGCTGAATAGATGGCTCACCACTTCAAAGAAATATGGCATTAGGTGAGGTCAAAACACCTGGGTATTTTAATTTGAAATTCTTTTATTTGTGTCCAAAATAAATGGTTAATATATAGTGTGCATGTAGCCAGATATTTAAAATACAACGATAAAGGGACTCGTGAAATGAAGGCATGTCACATCAAAGAGTCGTCACATGGTGGTTGTGTACGTACCTTTTCGTGTGACATGTTCACAATGGTCACTGTTTAATTTACCAACTTAAACAAATACCACATCATAAATAACTTCTTTTTTGCCAGACAAGTGTATCAATAACTATCATTCTGAATCAAAACGGTATCTGTACATTTTGGAATAAATCTTGCACATATTGTGGTATGCCCCTTTTTATGTGGCAAAAAGGATTTTAGAAGAATGCTGTATCCAAAGTCGCCTTGTAATTTAATTATATCTGGGTATTTTCCTCTGTTGAAATTGATGTCAACTTGTTTAATCCAGGGACAAACCCCAAATAGGTGGAAATAATCAAGGCGAGAAATCTAAATATATTTTTGTGAAATTGGTTGTGGTATATGTCCAAATGTGTGACTGGGGACGCATAATTTAGCAAGTTATGCACCAGGGAGTCATAAATTGCTTACATTGGCCACATAAAACACATTACACAGAATTATAGCTGTAAATATTTTGCCCAAGGATGTATGTCCATCCAATGCTCACGGGGCTCACATATTTGAATGATAAAATGTGCAGATAATTAAAAGTAGATCCAAGTCAACATTTACAAAACACGGAGCACGCACAAGATAAATTTATATCTATTACAAATCATTGAGACAATTCCTTTCGTCAAAAATACAAAGGGAGTTAAACGCAAGAGCTGCAATGTACACTTCACACATCTGTACAAAGAATGCCAGTTGGTAGGAGTACCAACACTAGGGACATCTTTTAGTGTACATTGTACAAGCGTCTTAGCATTCATGCGTTATTTGCTTGAGGGTCTCGGTAATGTTATCTTACGACAGAACTAATGAGAAGTGGAAGTACGGGCTCCAAGAAGGGATCAAGACATGGTCCTGCACACTGCTGCCGACCCCTTTCATCCATCTCACTGCAGCACAACACATCAGCCAAATTGTCTTTTCTGCAAATTTGCATCACAAATTTATCACCATAGTGTGCTTGTTGCATACCAATTTGTGTCAGGAGCATGTAAGGCAGTGTTTAAACAGCTCTTAGCTTACAAGAGGCAGCAACAAAACTCCAGTCATTGTATGTTTCAAGACGTGTGGACAACCACCGTTTAAATATTTACATTTCACCACTGAGAATTCTAACAAAAGATAGAATCTTATCTTTTTATTGGGATTGATATATCAGAATATTGTATTTAATACAACGAGAAAGGAAGCTAACCCAATTTTTTTGATGTAAATGTCCCTATCATTTCGTTTTGTGATTTTGTATTGGCATTGGTACAGATACTTTTGCTGTTGTCGACTTCAGTTCAGAAACATTGTATCAATTTTGAGACCTTTCAGAACAATTTATCACTGGGGTATTAGGCTAACGAGAACAAAGGCACGGCGTGAATTTCACTTGTTGAAATTGATACGATTTTCTTCCTTAGAACTTGAAAAAGATTCCGAAGTTTTGCTGAAGAAACGGACTCATTTAACGCCTCCTGGTCACTTGATTAATATAAAGGTTTGGCACGCAGATGGGACTTGACCGCAGCAGTAATCTTAATGTAGTAGCTCATTAATGCTATTAGCTACAGATATTACTCGGATTATTAGCAGGAATTCGTCAAGTAGTTACATATGATGGTATGAATTTGCAAGTCAATTAATAAAATGAATACTTCAGAGTACTAGTTATTTAAGTGAAAAAAAGAAGCCTTGATATCGTTCTGTCTGTGTCTTAAGAAATAACATTTTGATGGAAATGGACCACTTTTATGTCTTTCATGCCATTAGCTATATCAAAGCAAAATGAAGAGGTTCAAGGGCTTATTTTACAATTGACTTTGATCACCGACGATCAATACAAGTACTATGTGTAGTGGTTGACAACATGTTACGGACAGTGATGAATGACCTTTATGTGAAGTACAAATGGTATCGGTACAACAATGGTACTCTTCAGATATACTTTCGGTGAACCCTGTCTTTATTTACGTTCATGTCTTTATCTATCCACAGTAATTTACTGTAAAATTACTGGAAAATATACAGAATAAATCTGCAGTGTTTGTATACAAGCTGTCTACTCATTGTATCGATAACAGCTTATTTAGTTTTATGTATGTTTTGAGTTGTTTTGTGAGAAATTCATTAGACTTAGATCTCGTACAGCAAATACGTTGATGTGTTGTGTTCTGGCAATCAACAATAACGTTTTTTGATGTTGGTCTATCCGTCCCTCAAACACTATACTTTGGACGAAATTGAAACTGAGCAGAGGGCTTGATCTGCATTCTTGCATCAGTTCCCCAGTAGGTGACCAGATAAACAGTGTCATGATCCCATGAAACGTAGTTGATCATCAAACCAATCTGTTCCCCTGTAGCAGCGCAATCCTCCAGAGGGCATCCGCACTATCTACACTTTCTCATGACCCGTTATTATTCTGCTCAAAGGAAAACTTTTAAAACACAGATTGAATGGGCATCACATTTTATTGAATAGAATTATGCTTGTGTCGTTGAATTTCGTTCTTTCAGATAAATTTAAACACTATTCAGTACCAACTTGTAGATCTGTACAACAAGCGTGGTTTTATGAACACCTTGAACATGTCAGCAGGTGGTGTATCCTGTGTCACAGAAGGTCAGGGCAATGTCACACGTCTTTCAAAAGCCCCATGGATCTACTAATCCATGTGACATCATTGTTTGTTTATTCTTATCCACCGATGCATCATTGGCTCCACAAGGACGAACATATCCGTCCCCACTTTGATTAACGTTACCTCATGGACCTCTTATCTGGAACCAACCATAATTTTCACAGCCGGCCTGAGGTCGGAACCATTTCCTTTGTTTTGTCTTTAACTTAAAAATTGGATCAAATGTTATTTCAAACGCTGTTAGCCCGAAATATGAAACGTTTTAGTTTTTCGTCTGTGCAAAGCAGGTCAATCAGTATGACCAACCGTCCGATTTACTAAATCATAATTTGTGTCGAAATAAATGTATAATAAATTTCTGTTCAATAAACTAGCCCTTTATTGCAAAAGTAAAACTGGCATCTTGACAAGAATTCTGAATAAAAGATAGTTGTAACTGTAAAACATACATGTATATTGATCTGTTATTATTACACATTTATCTTTTTTTCCTGTCATGTTCTGCCAATTATTCCTAACAAGCGCATAACATGCAGGCCACATTATGGCAGGTATTTACCTTTCATGCATCTGATATATTATTCTGTCTGTGTAGTTACTGTCTATGGAAGATAAGGATCAAGCTACAAAAGGGCTGATCGGAGTTGTGATCTCTTATGTAACCTGGGACAAACAGCGCTTGGATAAAGCTGTAAACCTCATGATAACCATTGCTACCAACACTGTTTATGTACAGCAGGATTACACTCAACCTGGCCAGTCCATCCATAAACAACGAAAAGCTCAATTAACCCTTTGCATGCCATCAAGAAATTATTATCGCTATTGAAAATGGGAATTGGACGTGAAATTGAAATTAAATAAGAACCTTAAGTTGTATCAGAGAAACTTTGGACCTGCATGTTTCTATTATAATTTTTTACATAATCCGTAATCCAATCGAACTTTTGCATTGAAAGTGTTAATTGAGTTACGCCACCAGAAACAGCCAAAATTGATAACAGTGAGATCAATTGGTCGCTCTGAGGTTGCATGTTTATTTTCGTTTATTTGTGTGCGGCAATCAACTAATCATATGGAAAAACAATGGATCCAATAACATTGGATCAACCCGCTTCAACTTTGTTTATAACAATACAACTGAATTAGGTTTCCCACGTCGTCTACTTTACTTATTATTTTACTACATAAAAGCATTAAACATTCTTATCGGGAAGGAATGCTAGGCCTGTGGATATTTCTATTTCTTGTCTGTGAAAGTTATTGGGGAATATGTGGTACTTTATTCAAATGTATCATGAAATGTAAATAATTCAAGTACAGGAGTAGCAGTAGATTCCTAGATATTTTGATATAAAGCATAGTTCCCGTGCAGATAATAAACATTTTGTCACCCAGAATGATCTTTCATCTGAGTAAGAGTATAAATTTGTCACTAATATGAATGAACAAATGCTTGTTGTCTTACAAATGAAAAGTTTTTATGGAAAGAAATAATGACACAGGATAACAGGGTTATGGTGTCAGGAAGAATAAGGTAATTAGCAATACCTTGTTACCAGGTCACTGAGATAATATCACATACGGGTCTACGACTTTTCGTCGAAACCATTATCGTCGACGTATCACATTGCAGAATTAAATTTTCGTCTAAAACACTTAAGTAGAAAGGCAATATGGTAGAAAATAATTTGGTAGAAATTATAATTTTCATCTAAAACACTTAAGTAGAAAGTCAATATGGTAGAAAATAATTTGGTAGAAATTATAATTTCTGAATTTACCATTTCCTTTCAACATTGATCAAAGTCATGTTTATCTCTTTGAAGTGTATGAAAGAAATAATTTCTAAATCTTTTAACTGCTAAGTAAACATTCACTAGTTTCTCACATTGCTTCAACATTTAATAAAGTTATTTCT
>JBCAUI010545181.1:0-10630 GCA_038406195.1 Haplosyllis anthogorgicola
TCTACAATACCTTAGTTGTGCTGAAAAAGTTTGGGACCCCGGGTGGGGATCGAACCCACGACCTCCGGGTTACATGAGTTATATAAGTTCTGTTCATATTATCTCATTTGTGACTGCTACCGTGAAGAACTTGATATCCAGCCCATTTCACCATTTAAGACAGATAATGGGGCATACTTACGAACTCCCAAATAGTACTGAACAACCCTATTCTGTACATCTTCCACTATTTCCGCGCTATTATTTTCTATATTTCACCGGCAATCAGGAGACAGACGTGTATGTGCATTTGTTGAAGTGATTATTAATGCAACTTAGTCTCTATTTATCAGCCACCCTGTCGTATGTAAACTGTAACCAGGGTGAGAGAATACTTGAGCCTCTATTTACTTTTGAAATTAAACAAAGATGAAAGATAAGATAATTAAATTATTAACTTATTAGTTTGTTGTTATGCAGCTGTTAAAAAATGCTTCTTAGAATATATTAACTCTTTTTTGCCAAGTTAATTTATTATAAAGTTAAAAGTCATGTACATAACTGGAGAACATTGAAGATAAAATACTCAGACAATGTCTCTATTTACCGGCCACCCGTTCATATCTGGCCATTTTCCTCAGATTTTCAGTGGTCTGATAATTACATTCTCCGAAGACGTTGTTGGTTTACATCGCAATTTCCAAACATTTACAGCTTAGTTTTCTTAACATTCATTACTAAATTGCGTCTGCATACCCATTTTCGGGGAACGTTAAGTAGTTTAAGTAAGCTTTACTTCTAACCCGCTTTTGTCTAATCTAGACTCTTTGAACTATCTAGTTGAACAATTAAGGGCTTGTACAATCACCTAGTTTTACACCATTGAATATTTCAAACCAATCTGTTCCTCACTAATTAATCAAGTAGACTTTAAGTTATGACTTTAACGATTTCCCATAAGGTGTAATAAATTACGGTGAACGAGTTGTGCATCACTCAGGCCACGTTGGCAGTTTTCAGTTTGTCAAGTGCGTTACGGAAAGCCATAAAACAAGCAGATATATACCGACTCTTTCTTTGTTATCCTATTTCTAATGATACTAGTTAAACAATTAGATCTACAGCAATAAGCACATTAACTTTAATAGTCCTAAAATGGCAACATATCTATTGATTTCCTTTCCAACCAGTAACAGAAAAGCAACCTCAACAAATTTGAAATATATTCCGTAAAGCCAGCGCCATTGATTGCAGACATAAATTTATAGCACATTATCTTGTGGTCTCTAATGGATTGTATTCATTAGGAAGAAACAACATCCTGTCTTAGGAAATTCATTTCACGCAGGGGTTCAAAACATACAGGATAACAGTACGTTCACGCTTACAGGAAAGTAAAAAAGACCATGACAATAATTACATAAGACCAAAGATTTTCTTGCTGATGTAGTCAATGTGAAATGTGATAAAAGTCCAATGTATCGCAAAATACTAATAATATCTCCAATTAAAAGTCAGTAGAACGCCCTTGCGGAGAAAAATAACTCAAAAGCTTTAAAATGTATTTCCAACTATTTCAACAAAATAAGGTTTTGAAAAATGTATTATTTTGATAGATCACTAATTTCGTATACATGTACATCAGATGTAGTTTACTTCTTTTAAATTTCCAGCCAGGAACTCAACTGTGAACTCACCCAACCGTGGTGTAAGTTATCTATCAAGTGAGCCACCACCTTCAAAAAGGAACAGCAGTAGCTCTGTATACTTGGCGCACCTCTATCCTCTCTTTTGGGGCTGGTAACAATCTTACACCTTGGTCTGGTGAGGCAATGAGACACTGCCCAACGTCCAGAAAACTGTACTACGGGGCTCAAATGTGACCCAAACCTCAATACCCGACAAAAGCGGATAAACTAAACCAAAAATGGAAACAACTCAACAGGACAAAAATTGATTTCCGAGAACAATTTCCACAGCAACGCATCAAAGCAAACTGCTATTAGAAAAGAAATTAAAGCAAGTCTCTTTCCCTGTCGTCTGTTAGCATTATTCAGTGATTATACTTCTGATTCCCTTGATTTCGTAATGGATATTTAATGTTCATGAAATGAAACTTTACACTAAAAGCACATCAGCAGATTAGTTCATTTCCGCTGACATAGCGCCACATTCCTATATATAATTGTATTGTTGAAACTCTGTAAATGCTTTCTTCAACTTCCAGGAAAACTTCGGCTCACGTCTCAAGAGAAACATATTCCAGAAACACAGATTTAAAACTAAATTGAACATTTTACAAGGTAGATGTGTTCGATTAAGTCAAGACTCCCAAGACTAATCTTCATATTACTAAATGCTACGGTATAAAATGTCACACTTTGTAATCTAGTCTTGCCATGATGCAGATAGGGCTGAAACAGAATAAATGCACCTGTATCCAGTTAACATGCAAAGTTTGTCAGATCATGTAAGCTCTTTTATTACTCATGGTAAGGAAGCTAATGTAACTTGTTCAATTGCCGTCTCGTAATTGTATCCTTTAACAATCAACGTTAGCAAGCATCTGAAAGTCAGAAGGTGACTTCCCATTTGAGTCACATATGTCCAAATCAGGACAAATAAACCAGTTATTACTTAAACATAAATATTTTAATACTAAATCAAATACATAAAGGACATGCCAAAAGAAAGAAAATTTCCCAGACTATCTGGGATACAATAGTTTTGTTCCAACTTAAACAAAATTCTAACCGCTTTGTTTAAAAGATAATTCATAAGCCTTTAGTTACAACCTATCGGCCTCAGCTCTAAGAAACAGAGTGAAACACTAAGAAATAAATTAACCAAATAGAAGTGTCGAAATGTCATGCTAAAATAGCTTATAATTCCATATCAATACATCTAATTCGAATCACACAAAACCAGCTACATATAATTTAACTACGCGGTATCATTTTTTTAAATCACAAGAGTAATCACGCGTTCTTCCTGCTTATGTAATAAGGAATGGACCTAGTCGAGGAGCTGAGACCTATTCAGCTTATTCATGGGAATCCTCTTCAAAACCTCATTTATCAGGACCCATTTATAATCACCAGGCAAATACTCGGGTCTGTTCTACTTGCTGATTCTATTGTGTTAAGAACATAGATAAATTTATAGGCAATTTGAGCGTGAATAGATTCTATTTTTGGATTCTTTGGTAGTTCAGTGTCCTACAAGAATAGAACATCGATGGTATTTACTAATTGATCTGAATTTACATATTAGTTTCTTTTATACATTTTGCAAAACGCTTCCTGAACAACATGTGGTCATTGTACATTTTACGTTACGACAAAATATAATTTATAGATGTATCTATGTAATTAATCGGTCAGTTGATTACAGGACACAAAGGTAATGTCACGGTTGCACATACAATTACCATTAAATTAAAACCAACAGTGGTACTTCCAATGCCGAAAATGACAAGTAGTGTTTTCATAAACTTTAATCCCAGCACATTTCATTCCGTGCACAAAATATGACCTACCTTGCAACTTCTGATTCCTCTACTATTACATTGTGTTTCAAATATTATGGAAATACATTTCAAATGGCTTGACCACCAACGATTAAAAGTATAACAACATGACCATCACTCTTTGCAAAGATAGTCAGGCACCACGAGACTAGATGCACATTATTGAATTGTCACATGAGAGTGCTCACATGATTTGCCCCATACGTACATCGGTCACGGGTCCCTGAACCCGTTGTTTTGTTTACCACTGTGACCGTGTAGAAGTGTAATCTGTTGTAAACATTAGGAAAATGTCAGTGGAAAGTAAGTACAAATTTTATTAATTTTGACTGTGCATATTTACATACGATAGGGGGAAGGTAAGTGAACGACATAAAAAAAGACTTATTTTCATCTATTGTTCTAATGAATTGGTTCATGCATGAATGGACTTCAATTATTTGTTAGTCCTAGCTAACTATGTTAGACATGGTTAAGGCTGTTAGTCCAAGTTAACATTTGTTGAACATTTAACATTTGTTTAACATATTTAACATTTGTTAGTTAAAGTTAACATTTGTTAAACATAGTAAACCCTGTTAGCCCCAGTTACCATTAGTTAAATACTGTTAACATTTGTCAAACTTAGTTAATATTTATAAGTCATGGTTAACATCTGTTAGTCATAGTTAACATTTGTTACACCTGACCTTATTTGTTAGACCTAATTAATTTTTGTTACACCTGATTAACATTTGTTAGCCTAATTAATATTTGTTAGACCTCATTATCATTTGTTAGACCTAACATTTGTCACACCTTATTAACATCTGTTAGACATAAGTAACATTTGTTAATACCTGATTAACATTTAACTATTAGTCCCAGTTAACATTTGTTTGACCAGGTTGGTATTTTTTAAATAAAATTAACATTCCTAAACCTATTTAACATTTGTTAACATTGTGTAACTTAGTTAACAAATGTTAAACCATGTTAACATTTTTTAGTTCCAGTTAACATTTGTTTGACAATAGTTAACATTTTGGAGACCAAGTTAACATTTGTTCATCCTAGTTAACTTTATTAAACACAGTTATCTATTTTTAGGAATACTTAGCATTGTTTAGTTAACATTTGTGAGATAATGTTAACATTTGTTACACTTAGTTAACACTGTTAGCATCAGTTAACAATTCCTTAAAAATGTTTAACATTTGTTAGTCCAAGTTAACATTTTCAGTCTAATTAACATTTGTTCAACCAATGTAACACTGCTAGCCCTAGTTAACATTTGTTAAACATAGTTAACATTTGTTAGACATAGTTAACACTATTAACCCAAGTTAACATTTTAGCACCAGTTATCATTTGTTAGATATCATTTGTTAAACATTGTTAACATTTGTTAGTCAAAGTTAGCTTTTAGCCTGAATTAACATTGTTAAACATTGTTAGCATTTGTTAAACATTGTTAACCTTTGTTAAACATTGTTAACATTAGTTCCACCTGATCAATATTTGTTAGCCTAATTACCATTTGTCAGACCTCATTAGCATTTGTTAGACCTAATTAACATTTGTTAACACCTGATTATCATTTGTTTAACATAGTGGACATTTGGTTTATATTGGGAAAGCTCTTCTCGAGACGTTAGGAACGATATCTTATTATTAGATTGAGGTATCGAAAGACGACAACCCAAGTATTAGGTACACAATTATAAATTAAGTATTGTTCTTCGCAGCTACATTTGATACTGCTTTTAATGGCAGCGAAGGTATATAATTTCACTTAATCAGTCTAAACTTAGATAAGTCGGGATAAATTTGTTTTACCGTCATTTTTTCCTTCCAGACATACCTGAATTCTAATCTGAATGTAGCCTATCGAATATCAGGTTTCCGACAAAGAAATTTATGCAAGGACAACTCTTAGTGTACTTTTGTTGGCCTTAAAAAGTTCTAGGCAAAATACTGTGGCTTTCAAAATGCCTAGCAAATCGTGGGCTGTACTGACATCATTTCAAAAGGAAAGTCAAAATAAAGTATTTAGATACATTAACTAAATTCCACATGATTTCACGGCTCAAACCGATCCTTAGCATAGAATTACGCATCTAATGCTATTATTGTCAATAAAACGATGCTTTTTGGAGACAGAGACGTCAGTGCCTTAAATATAAGATGAAATGACAAAGAGCGAGGTTTAATTACTTTTGCATCAGCTCATTATGGTCCTTTCCCACTGGAGTAATGTTTGCAAGGTTAGGTAACTAACCTTGTAGGATTAGTGCTAATGCAATCTCCTATCCAGGGAAGGTCACCGAGATGTGGAAATTGCTTTTACATCTTTTCGTGGTCATAGGGGAGAGGCCTTACACATAAAAAGTCTAGACTGTTCAGGACTCACGCTTGTTTTCTGTCTCAGATATTTATAGAATCTGTCAATAGTTTATTTGCGATGAATTTTCATACTTCATCCGTTATTCAAGGTGAACAAACTGTTGCTATGTGCAACAATTGCAAGCTATGATTGAGAAAACAGGGGAATTACAATGCAGTTATGCAGATTTTGTCTTCTCATTTCCTGTATGTCCAATCTTGCGCTGAAATTCTATCAAACTTGTCAGAAAGTAGAGATTATTTTACACGGTGGGTTTCACTCTTTTTGTTTACTTATTGAAATGAAGATGTTGTAAAGATTGAATGCAATTGCTTGTAAGATGCCAAATAATTCCTGAATTTCTTGGATCAAGCATTTTCTCTGTAGCACTGAAAATGTAGCTAAAAAGTAAATTATTCGAGGAAGATGTTAAGTATGTTGTGCATGTTTGACGAGGCCAGTTTGAAGCGTTGGAGAAGTTAAATTTTATTGAAGAGAACCTTGTAGGCCTTGTGCAGGAGATTGTAATGAATCTGTTTTAATCAAATGAAACATCAGTCAAGAGTGTGCTTAAAATGTAAATCAGGTTCCACCAGAAGCATTCAACTCGGCGGCTAATCGTGGAATTTGCCTTTTTAAAGCATTTTATTTACTCAGTGCTGACATAAATTTTCCTTTGTGGCAATCAAACCAGTCTCAGTTCCCGAAATTTCCACCCATATGAAAACGCTCGAGAGCAAAAGTATTTCATTCATCGATGCACGTTAAACGCAGGGTGAAATTTTATTGTTCCATTGATAGGATTTCATCTTGTGGATGGACTGTTGTGTTTTTTGCCTGTTTTTTGTAAGTTCGTTTTTATTCCAAAAATATCACAAAAGTTGTTTTGAATGGTTTCTCCTGATAGCTCCCCGCCACAAGAAGAGATATAATGCGTAAACAGGATTGTGTAAAACCCCCATGTAATGGAAGGTTTTAAAACGGATCCACATTATCAGTATCAACATTTTATATGTCAAATGCCATTTGGCGCAATTAGCCTGAGATTATCAAGTGAAGTAAAACTTTTAGAAATGTAATGGTGAATTAGATGTAAGGAGGTAGTTGAAATATGTTGCTATATGTGTCCAATCCACATTCTAGCCTATTCCTTTTCAGGCCATTCAGTAAAGATTCAGGTACGATCTTGATGCAATCCTTATTTGATTAAGAGTGTATAATTGAGTAAAGCGTTGGCCATGGATTCTAGTGGTGCAAAGGACACACCTTGTTGTGGTGATTGCTTATCATTCAACCTGTATCGACAGAATTTGTAATTCGGCACATGTACAAAGTGTTTCGTTTCACTCAACACGGCTAAAAGCAGGATATTTCATTTGACTTAGGCTTGAATCGCAATCAGTGAGCACTCGCAACTGCATTTAACGGTCTGGAAGTAATTTGGATGTTAAATCAAGTGAAATTGATAACAATGTTCTGGTAGCTATTTGCGTACACATACCTATATATGTACAAGTGCACAATCAGAAAAAGAAAACCTGTGCCTGAATGATAGTCCCCTGGTAGTCAATTAATAGGTTGTTGATCCTGTCTTCGGTACTTAAAGCTGTATTCTAGCTATAAATACTCACTAAATGATAGTAGAAAACGTAGTTTATTCCCAGCCTGGGAGTTATAGCGTCATACGGGGAAGGTTATTTCATCAAACATTTGTGTCTACACAATTAGTTTCAGATCGTTAACTCATCATGCATTGTTTCGTAGTTTGTGACACATGCCATAGCGATTCTATACAATACAATTCCACATCCACAACAGAAACGATCTGTGTTTTTCTGACAAAGACCAACTTAGTAGAACTTACTAACTTGTTGAAAGATAATTTTTCTGAACTCTAAAACCACTTTTATCCAATCATAATTTGTATTTCAGTTTGCGAAGATGTAATTTCACACTATGACCTGTTAGCTTTTCATTGCTTTCGAAATGAAGAGCCACGAATGAACATTTCATCCTGCTCGTGGTAAATATTTGAAACTAATGCTACACTGTCCTTGTTGTAATAAACTACCGTAGTGGACGAAGACAGGCTAAATGTATGACGACGAAAACTTTTCATGAAAGTTGTGTAAGGAGGCAATTACTCTCGACAAAAGACGTCCAGAGTGGGCACTATTTTGAAGTTCACATGCAACTTGTGTCAGAAAGTATCAGATGTTCTGTACGTTTAAGAATTCACTAAGGACAGGGCAACTTGGTGTCGTCTGCAGAACTTGTTTTATTTTTCCTTATGGTAGACATTGACTATTTACTAAAAGAACACTATCATAAGAGGTATATTAGATCTATCTGTTGATTTGAAGGCTTATTTATGGAGACCTGGCTTCCTATGTTCCTAAGGGTCCTGTCACATTGAAGTTTATGATGACGGCTGAGACAAGAATCTTCCTGACTTAGAGAGAAATTGATAGAATTTTTTCTAGAATAACCAAGTTTATACAAGAATCTTGCCTATCAGCCCCAACTTGATAGAACAAGAAATGTCGCACATTTACACATTATGATATGATGGTTTTTAATATTTTTATTTAATTGACAGATAATCAAATAGGCAATAGACAATTAGAAGAGACCTGATCAATTGCAGGCTGTGGCATTTCCAGCTTAATTTAAGCCAAACTGATGTCTACATCTATTCTACTTACATAACAGATGGCAAACAAAGTTAACGAGGGCAGTTCCTTCGAGAGAAACACCAACTGGTTGTTCAAACCTCATTTATCAAGTCTCATCTGTAGTCCAGACAGATACTGAAGTCTATTTGACTTGTGGATATAAATTACAGACTTCATCTGAGCCAAAAAGACCATTCTGTCTGTTATTTTGATTAACCGCTTTCGAAGGGAACTAAATGTCAAATCCCCTATTATATTCCTGCGTCGCATTTTAAAAGTGTTAAATTCGTCTTTAGACATCTATCTGGAGATGTACTCAAAGGCAACACCTCACAACCAAAAACAGATCTGAGTATCATATCAGAATGTAAGCAAGGTCATGTTGCCATTTTCTCTATTGTTTGCGTATCATGTCCCTTGGACTTAGTCCCTTGGACAGATCTAGAATAATAAAATGGCCAAAACATCATTATTCATAGTACATAATAGTACACATATTTCTGGTTTGTTTGTTTATAAACAAACTTTGAGTTGTTCCCTTTCAGGGATGGCAGGTTAAACTGCCTGTAATTTATTTGTATTTGCAGGCACTTATTTCAGATTTTTTGTAAGGTTTTGATGTAGAGATATGTCTCAGAACAAATGTATTTGCAAATAAAGAAGCTGGAAACACGTTTCTTGGCACGTTTCTTGAAAAAAATACGTGACAAAACCAATAAGCCATCTGAGACCAAACCAAAGTACGACAATGCGTGTTTTGTTCTTTTGTTCTTATTGTGGTGTGGTTATTAGTTATTACATACATAATCCTCTTTCTAATGAGAAGAAACCTTTAGACAGAATGAACCGATATTACGAAACATCGTAATGAGGGATATATTTGATGCTACATCATATAGTTCACCTTACAGTAACAGGCAAACAGACAATAATTGCATACTCTGACCTAATGCTCTTACTGACGTCAAGAAGGGAATAACATTCCTGTATCAGGTGTACCAAGAAGGAAATTTTTACGTACTAACTCACTGCCTGATAGGCATGATCCTCTAATCATCAAGTAATTTTCTGGACAAAAAATCCACTTTGGAAGCAGATGATTCCTTACGTACATACATACATTGCTCGCATTGCGGGCTGTTAAACAAAAGTGATGAATTCAAAGTAAATAGTATCTTCTATTGATTTATCCATTGGATATTGAAATCTAAACCTTCCTCTTTCCACACATGTATTATAAATCACCGATTCCCTCCCAGTGGAATTTGTCACCCTGTAAATCCATACAAATGGGACAAAATTAACCTGTATCATCTCTTCTTGCTGAAACCAGAGATAAACTATGATACAAAAGGAAAGCAAAAGCGTGTGAAATCGCTGCCTTAAAATTACATTGTGAATATTACAACAAGTGTGTCCAACTCCGCAAATTTGGGAGCTTGAAATAAGATTTACAAGGTAGAGTTAGTATTATTTTATATGTAAACTGAACGGTGATAATTTTCATTTGGAGTAATATAGGTTGTTATAGGCCAAGAAATAAACTTTAATTTGGACAGGCGAACATACCGAATGAAATTTTAGTTGTGGCTCTTTTAGTTGTTTCCATGTGAAAATTATGTAGTTAGTACAAAGCTGATGTGCTGACTGTCATGTGTGTCAGCTCCAAGGTTTGTTACACATGTGATACAGATTTAAAGCAGCATCAACCTGACTTTAAACTGTCCACAACAAGCAACTTTTTAGATTAAATGACCTCATTAGGTTCACTTTCGAATGATTAGCGATATGTACTAAAACCACACATCACAATCGTTAAGTGTGCTTAACTGGCCAATTTATTGTCTATTGATTATACTAATTTTGATCTATCAACAAGTTCTTTTTGGAATAAATCACTTTCATTTAACAAAAAGCCGTTGACACATAAACCGCTTCATCGCATTTCCTGAGGGTTCCAGGGGCGGATCCAGGATTTCCCGTTGGGGGGGGGGGGGGCCCAGCGGGCGCCAAACCTATTTTCGCCCAAAATTTCGCAAAAAGTATATGAAAACGAAAAAAATTTGGGCCGTTGGGGGGGAG
>JBCAUI010545192.1:0-10630 GCA_038406195.1 Haplosyllis anthogorgicola
GTGCTGCCTCTGGTGGAACTCTGCCTGCAGTCTACGCACTCTAGCGGATACTCTAATCGAAGTCTGTCCGTTGACAAATATAACAAAAACACTTTTTAAAAGTCTTGAACATTATGGTTTAGGCAATAAGTCGCCACACAATTATTCAGGCAAAGAAAAGAATTCGTAACGATCGGTCACCATTCTGTTCAGTGAAATTTGAAGCGCACTTTGTAAGAAATGATTTCAACCGTCTGTTGGCAATTGCGTTTTTATGTGTATGTGATCTCAGAAGAAATTTTGCTTCACGAATTTATCTTCAGGTGTTTTTCGGAGAGGTGTTCAAATTGCAAAAGAGAACGTGCAGAAAAAGCGAAGCTTCTTTCACGAGAGACTTTATCGTCTTATATGCATGCCTGAATATATTTGGACTTGGCCAAGATATCTAAAACATAACAGAAACCTGTTTGTATTCAGGAAACCAAGATTGCTGGCAAACCCACCGGAGAAGCAGTACCTACTTGGCCAGTGTTACTCTATGACTACACTCAAAATGCTACACTTCATGGGATACGCTATGCCACGGCTGAAGGAACATTTCTCATACGCAAGTATGTCACAATCATTTGTTACAATTATTTTTAATATCTGCGTTGGAATTTATTGGAATTTATTTTTCAAAATTATTTCCGCCTAAAATGTACCTAGAAAGGCAGGAGAATGTATACCATAACGAGTAAACAAACTAAAATTAGTTACTCACAAATTTCCATTTTTAGAAATCAATTTAAAATCTGTCCTCTTTTAAGGAATTAATATGGGTCATTTTACTTATAATAGTATAAAATTGTCTGACCGACTTGGAAAAATTTGTCTAAATTATTAGACAAATGAATTTCGAAAAATCTTTAATGTACATGGGGTACATAAGGGCGCATTTTCAAACCCTTAACGCTTGTGCAGTTACATTCTAACACCACTTCTTTAGTGTTAGCTTCATTGGCTTGACCTTTCCGACTACTAAACTGCACTTACGCTAAGAGTCGTGAAAACGCACCAACAAGGTATATATTTTTAAAATCCTTTGACATAAACTGTTAATACAATTTTCCGATCTGGCGTGTTTTTAATTCGCCCGCTGACATGGAACCGATCCATTACAAAACTAATTATTGTTAATATGCAAGTTCCAATCCTTGTATAGCCAACTAACGATATTTCAAATGAGGGTTTTCTGTTTCATTTCACCCGCTCTATTAGGCAGATTAAGCAGATAGATATTCATCATCTATATTGTTTTCAAAATGAAAATGCCGAGTTTTGATTTTAGAATTCAAGGTTTGGCGAGAAATCGGACATATAGCGCATTCGCTTCGATATATTTAATTGTTTCTTACTTTTTACACAGGATTGTTTGGTTCTTGCTGGTCAGTGGAGCATTTTCCTTCTTCATTTATTACGCTTATGATCGTATTTCCCTGTTCTTGAGTTACCCAAAGAATGTAAATGTAGAAGTAAACTACCTGACAAAATTAAAGTTCCCGGCGGTCACCTTCTGTAACCAAAACACATTCAGGTAAATGTTTTCATCTCTTCTGTTATTTTGCAAACAATTAATCTAACGGTTGTAATTTACGACTAGCGCCCGGCAACAATTGAATTTTATATTGAGTTCATTCAATTCAATTGTTGCGGGGTGCTAAACTTTTGATAGTAATTTCATGATCTGTTGCAACATTTTGGTTTGACTAATGTAGTAATCAGACATTACTAATATATATACGTAGGTTAACTGCTGCTGCAAATGAGGGATGGTATAATATCGTCAAAACCCTGGCATTAGCAGATGCAGAAGAAACAGAGAGTAAGACATTCATTTTCAAAAAGTATTAATGCGACAAAAATCAGTGGCATTTACGGGATGACTGTAGGGGCAAGTTCATTTACTGGATGTCTTTACCTTCAGGTGTAACTTGCAACTACTTTCAATGCAAAACTACTGGCCAATGTATCTCCAATGATCTGATATGTGATCTCTTCCCCGATTGTTATGACAGCTCAGATGAAATGGACTGCCGTGAGTAACTTGTGTTTGGACAGTTAAGGCAAATTCCTACGTGTTTGATCGGTTTTGTGCAGATAATATTTACTAAGATATCTGCTTTTGTCACGTTTATATCCAGAATCGTCCATCTGGTTTGTTTGTTTATCAACAAACTTTAAGTTATTCCATTTTAGGGATAACATGTTTGCGTGTAATTTTTTAGACATATACAATATGAATTTTACTAGTGTACTTGAGTTTATTTGTAGGTACTTATTCCAGATAAATATTTTACAGTTATACCCCAAAACAAATTTTACTCAATTTACCATGTAATCCTTGACAGCGGCAGAACTCATGTATTGCTTACAAACAAGCAGACCCCAAAGAATCTGGAGATAAACTTGACAAAGCTATCATTGACAAAATATTGACGATGTATTGTACACATGTCTGTTCCATATGTGGATATCGCTTCTCATTCACCAAGCATCACGACGTCAATTTTCCTAGAAATGTTATATTAACAGCTGCGGGAACAGTTTTTTGCGCATGAGAAAATGTATGCACAACATTTTATTACGTCACTGAAAATGCTCGCCTCCATGTCACATTTTTTAAATTGCTTACCTATGATTATAATTTGTAGCCTTATGTCCGTTAATCGTGATCAATGGGAGTTCTGACCTTCTGAGTGCATATTCGCATGTGATTGGTCATGACTACCAGCTGCAACCGGACACATACAAAACAGATTATCCATTCTACGCAAAAACTGACAATGGTTCGGATGTGTACATCTATTACACTGGAGATCACTGGGCTGTCGGCGAAATATACACAGGCAACAGCGAAATCCTGTTTACCGACGCTACAAATGAAACGACCTCTCCGGACAAAGTGACATCACCATGGAAAGCGGAGAATGGAGGGGAAAATATCACTGTTACTTGCGAAAGTAATGTATAACTAATTACAATTATCCGAAGTAATATGATTTTAACATAAAACAATGGCAAAACATATTATTATGTATTATTGAATTCTTTTGAAAATACCATATAAAATTTAAAATACCATATAGAATTAACATGCTTTACTCTTATTAATAGCGAAAAATATGGAATTGCGATCGGAATCAAAGCCAATAGAATTGAATGGAATAACACTGGAAGATCTCTATCGAAAAACCGGACACGATAAAAGTACTTTCGTGGAAAGGTGATTAGCTAATTTCGCGATTTCTGGTCCAATACGCCTATTTCCGGTGTAAATGTGTTTTCATACTGCAGACGTCCCTATTGTTTCAATTTTAAACATGTATGTCGAAAGCACGGTGGGTGAATCATTAAACAGTTTGTATGTTTTAGACTAATTGTTTGGATTGTTACCACCCGCGTATGTGGGAAGGTAATGTTTTCAGTCGTGTCTGTGTGTCTGTCTGGGCTATAACTTTTGAACCACTTGACCTAGAAACTTCATTTTTGGTCTGGTGGTGCATCTCCATAATATCTAAGTCAAGTTTGAGTATCAAGGTCATTGGGTCAAGTTCAAGGTCACATCAACAAAAAGTGTAAAAATTTTAAGTGCTGTCTATTAATATCACATGTTATGATGTTTGAGACAAGTAATATAGGTCAAGGTCATTTGAAGGTCAAGGTCATTTGAGGGTCAAATTCCAAGATTTTGTAATTTTTTCATGTTTTAATAACTATTTGCATTTTAATGACTATTTGTGAAGCGTGCAGTTCGGCCTTTGATTGGAAGGCATTCTTGTTCTTAATTAATTTCAGTTGCAAATGGAAGGGAGAAGACTGTGTGGACAGTGTGAAAGAAACACTCACGGACATGGGTGTCTGTTACACATTCAAGCATGATGATATGTTCATAGAACAATCAGGTATACATCCATCCATCCTGCCACCCATCCATCCACCCATCCACCCACACACCCACTCGCCCACCTACCTTCCTACCAACCTGCCTACCTCAATCAATTTACTTCATTAAATGACATTGTGTTGTTGATGTGATTAATAGCATGTACTTTTATTGTTTGGAAAGCGATTTTTCAACTCTGTGTTCTGTTTTTATCCTGTAGGACCTGGGTATGGTTTAATAATGACCTTAAACATAGAATACTACGAGTACACAAAGGCAGGTGATGCAGCTGGTGTGAAGGTACGCAACAATATTTCATCGTATTTCGTACTAAAGCATTAAGAAATAGTAATTTTCCGACACAGCGATCAAAATCATTTGACAAACATATTGTGAACTAGCCGTTTCTCCTCAGTTCATTTATGCTATATTCTTCCGTTCTCCTTTCCAACAGTTACTTCTCCATCAGGACGACGACGTCCCGATAGTATCAGAGAGAGGAGTCGCCATATCACCCGGACTTTATTCCTTCATATCAGTGGAATCCACGACGGTAACTTTCTATTAACGAAAGTCAAAATGTTACAACCATTTGATAACGCACCAACACGTGGAGGTTGTGAACAATCACGTTTCATGTTGTGAGTTGCAACTAAAAGGAAACTCTAATTCAGAAATGTTATCAAAAGCATTAATTAACAAGAATGCCTTCAAATCAAAGGCCGAACTGCACGCTTCACAAATAGTCATTAAAATACAAATAGTTACTAAAATGCAAATAGTTATTGACACATGAAAAAATTACAAAAATCTAGAAATTTGACCTTCAAATGACCATGACCTTCAAATAACCTTGACCTATATTTTGACCTTTACCCCATTTACTTGTCTGAAACATCATAACATGTGATATTAATAGACAACACTAAAAATTTTGACTTTTTATTTATGTGACCTTGAACTTGAACCAATGACCTTGATACTCAAACTTGACTTAGATATTGTAAAGATGTACCACCATAAAAAAAATGAAGTTTCTAGGTCAAGCGGTTCAAAAGTTATAGCCCAGACAGAGACTGACAGACATACAGTTCAACATACACACACGACTGAAAACATTACCTTCCCGCTTACGCGGGCGGTAATAATTGAATGCAGACATTCGTAAAAAGACTTAACTACTAATCAGAGATATCATTATGTATACGCGGTTTAACGAAGGCATTTCATGCACTATTAAAGGTTCAGAACCTGGAGCCTCCGTACGGACTCTGCGGAGAGACACCGCTCAGTTTTTACAGCGAAGGTGCATATTCCATTGCAAAGTGCAAAATGCAGAAAGAAACTGATTATGTGGATGAAGAGTGCAAATGTCGAGACTTCCACCAGCCGTCCCACTCATCAGGTAAGTAACCAAGCAGATTATCTCTTTCGTGACCAAACCTACTAAAATATCTAAATGGCCACCAAAACAAACACAAAAGAGAAATATGACTTGTCGGTGTACAGACCCTCATGCCATATTTAGTCTCATTTTTCAGAGTTGTCTGAAATGGCCAGAAATGCATTTTCCCCAGTTCAGGTAGGGGGGACCCTCATTGCCAATAGGCATGAGGATGAAGGATAATTTTACAGGTAAAACCTAGTGCATTCCTTCAAATGGTTCTTGATAATTTATTCTGCTTGTCAACAAACATATCACTTAATTCAGGAGCAGATATCAGATAACATGGCACCATGCAGAGAACAATTAAGCTTGTTTAAGCATGTACAAGCTTGTACAGCCTAAAATTTGACATATACAGTAAAATCTGCATTGGGCATACCCCTCATTGGGCGTCCTACTGTCATCCACATACTGTTTTTCAAGCACCAATGATTTTTATGAGTATTTTGTATTCCATTGGGTACACATACTGTTATACATGAAACATGTACTCTAAAATTTTGGGAATTCATGAATTTTGCTGATGTATTTTACATTCCAAAAAGCATCATTGCCCATCACGACAAACAATTGAACATCAATTTTAATCACAAAATGGTACTAAAATAGATTTTACACATTCACTTTGGATTCTATCCCTCCTTTCTTATTTTCTTTTGTAAGTATTTTCATATAATTACAAAACATGTGGATTCAATACTGGTCTATGCATGAAGAAAATCTCTGATAATGTCAGATGAACCCTCCATTGGGAATACCTACTGTCATCCACATACCTTTTGGCATTTTACTTTAATTTGATTACTAACTAACCATTTAAATTCAGGACGCTAATGTTTTCATATCATTTGCTGAATCTAGATTTTATCCTCCTTGTTAGATATTTTATTTTCTGTAAAAATATTCAGATACCTAGATTTATCTAGCTTTAACTGAGATACTATTATTTGCATGTTATTGCGTGATCCTTCCTATCATACAAATTTCACGACTTTCTGTGTCAAGTGTAAAATATGCATGTCATGTAATTCCTTCATGTAAACCATAAAGTAAAATGTACTATTGCAGGAAAACCGACAGTCTGTGACGTCTCCGTTTATGTTAGTTGTACCAGAGGGCATTTAGGTATGTGTCAGAAGCAAGAGATTCTATTTCCAGTACATTTATTTACGTTCCATGATCATTTTTGTAGGCACATTCTTTCCCTAACGCCTGATGGGTATTTTCTTGTTGTAGCCGACCTGCGCAAGTCTGGGAACTATAGTGAGTGCTTGACTCCATGTTCACAAGAGGAATATGTTCCCACCACATCCTTCGCTATTTTGCTGAACACTGATGGATCCGATATGGGAGAAGCCAAACTAAAAACCCTTAAAGATGCATTGTTCAAGTAAGTATTTCGTGCAGGGAATGTCTTATACAGTTATGGTGTGGTTAATAAAGTTCGAAATAAGAACAAATGTAGCCAACTAAAAATGAATGTTTTTCTTTTTCAAATCAAAAACCCCTTATCTGAATCACCCAATTTACTTAATTCCTGAGACAGGTTAATTGATATAAAACATGTTCTAGGAATGCAATTTGTATACATACTAAAATGGTGTCACCCATATATGTTCGATTTTAATTAAATACACTGAAATCAGTATTGTATGAAAATTGGTATCAATGGCACCACCTGTTTGGTAGAAATACCAAAAAAGTCTAATTCCTAGCTAATTAGGTGAATTGGGTAAATAAGGTGAATTAGGTGGGCATTAAATTTGGAAAAGCCTCTAATGTATGTGTCGTGATATGTATCATTGTCAGCACTGGAGATCAGTCTGCCAATGCAAAGAAAAATTATTGGGATTAAAACTGGTGTGCAATGTTAGAAAAGTTACCAGCAAAAGGGTTACAAACATTTGCCATGGACCAAAACATTCATTATTACAGGGCCAGAGAGACCTCTTACCGAGTGGTAACCGAGAATTACATGGCGTCATTGAGAGCATTTCACGATCTGTCTGAAAGAATGAACACCATGGACAGATTTCTGGAACTGACACTGAATAATCTGGACAAGGTTAGCAAATACAATATGAATAAGAAGTACACACGCGCACATCCATCCAAGCCCATAACCGTTCTTAATTCTGAAAATAAATTTGTAGGATTCATCAGCTTCAATCATATTTGTTTAACGATCAAGTGATAGATAGTGTTGTATCATACTTTCCAATAGGAATACGACACATTGTACACGTTGGGTGCAGTAATGACGTCTGATTGTATCTGGGTTCGTGATGATCTACGCGCAGTAAAAGAACGCATATTTGAATATGCCATAAGACCGTTGGAGGAGTACAGGGATAGTGTCAAAACTAGAGTCTGGCATACATTTCTTGAGTTGGAAAATATAATGGACACGGTAATGAAGGTAAGTTTTTCGTGACTGAAGTACTATTATAAATATGAAAACATACAAGTGATGTTGGCATTTCTCAGTTTTTGATAATCAATCTTGACCTAGAAATGTTGAAAATGTTTCCAGGCTGTTCAAAAGTGATAGAAGGTAACGGACAGCTATGCATTCTGTGTTGTGCAAAAAATTGTTATGAGTGTAAACATGGTGGAGACATTTCATTTTCAGTATCACAGGACCGCACAAAACGAGAATCGAATCAGTCTCCTGTCATATTTAAATTTACCGTTAATACTCTCGTGTGGTATTTTCATAGAATTCTCCAAATTGGCCACTTAGCAGATACTCCACGCAAGGGGACTACAGGAGGTTTTCAAGGAACCATGTACGCCGAATGTTCTTCCACCTGCAGGAAGCTATTGACATACAGAAGGGTTCTCCATACAATGAAACGGACACTATGGTGATGCAGCGAGTTTTGTAACATAAAAATGCACAACTATTAGAAAAAGAAATTAGAATGTCCTGCCAGACAGTGATTTCTTTTATGTTTAGCTTTATAACTTCTATCTTGAATAACCATAATATAGCCCATGTGAAAAAAGCCTGAATTAAAAATTTGTACTACCATTTTTCGCTGTACTTTCGAAAATAATACATGTGAGTTCTTGTCAAACAACGTAGTATGGAAACCACATTTTGTATTTTATACTTTGTGAAGTTTTGTACAGTAGAACTTGTCTTGAGCGACTCTGGACGTTTTCCTCCAAAAAGTGTCGTAAAGGACAGAGTCATTTAAACTTGTTTTAACAATATTGTATGCAGTTAAAAGTCTCGTAAAAATACATGATGTCGTTCAAGACAGGGGTCGCTCAAGGCAAATTCTACTGTATGCGCACCAAGTGGGCTATATTATCTGTAGATGATGCATACTTTATAACCTTACAACAGGTTCGTTGCCAGCACATTTCCTTTCGCCATGCATTCTGTGCTTCGGATCACTCGCTTCCATCTGCTCTTGAATTGTTTGCATCTGTATTCTGCACTTTGAGTATAGGTCTATCCGAATTGGCCAAAGGATGATGGCAGTGCTAGTGCTAGAGAAGAATACAGAATTGACCAGCGTTGGAAGATATGGAGACTTCACCACCATCTGTATGAATCCTTTACCTTATGTCTTGATTATGTATACAAGACTTTTTTACACCAGGTTATTTTGCACCTTCTTAAAAATCTTACAATACCAGTATTGACTTCAATAATTGAACGATAATTGATAAACACGTCCTTTTCGAATAAGTGTTTTTAAAGGTCACAATGCCGACAACCGCTAAAATTACACGAATAAATGTGATATATTTTCTTTTCAATTAACGACTATCTTTAGGTTAAGCATACAGATTATGGTAGCTATTACCAACACGTTCGTCTTCTGTACGCAATGATAAACCCGTTACGGAAGCTCATCAGTGAAACAACAACTTGCACCTGGTGTGTGCCAAACGTAGCAAGTCCTAATAACATACTGAAGATTGTTGAAGATAAAGTGGTAGGAAGGACTGAGTGAGTAAATTGTAATTCATTCATTCAATAATAAGAGCGACCAGGTTAAAGCAAGACCGCTCATGCGTCCATCAAGTAATTTTCTGCAAACTGAAACTTTTCCTTTGATATTTCCAAATACTGATAAGGTGACAAAAGTCACTGAATTTCATACTGCTTTAATGTAGTTCAGTCAAAATATCCCAAAGTCACGTTGCCAGTGAAATATTCAGAGATGAAAGACATTTTTATCGAATCTGAAATTAAACTGGTGGCTCCGTATCGGTCGGAAGAAATTTATTGTTGGGATGGTCATCTTAAATTAGCTTGCTTGGATGCCAAATGTTTTGACATCAGGTGAGCTGAGACCATTGAGATAATATGGATTGTGGATACGGTAAAAATGTCACATTCATAATGGGTCTGAAAGCTGACTATAAGCTAGATCCAATGCTGCTGAGAGGAATGACAGGGCATGACGTCACTCATTAACCCCTTGAATTATTGCTACAACAGAGTTGTAGCTAGGCGATGCCCGGCGAAATAAATTATGGGATAGATTTTGAGGGGTAAAAGGCGCGATTGCCGCGGCTGTCGGACCAAATGCTTTTCGGCCCAGTGCCAAAATGTGTAACGATATCGTTCAGTTCTGTACAATGTGTCGTAACGTTTACGTTAACGTTCTAATGTTTTCGTAAGGCCCCCTGGTGGTTACTGGAATCGAGCATGGAGCAATGGATGCTCAAATAAAGTTTCATATTTAAACCATCTGTTTGTCTCTGTTATCACTGGCAAGAATATCACATGGTGTCAGAAGTAACTAAAGGAGCAATCAGAGAAACAGTTGGTAGTGTTTATGGACAATGGCAGAGCTTTGTTTGGCTGTGAAAATTAACTGAAGTTGGTACTTTGAAATTCAAAATGGTGGAGACATGCTTTCTTCCAGCCTTGCATCACTTGAACTTGCATCATTTATTTTGAACTTTTAAGACATTTTCTTGGATGGAAACCATCTGAACTTTATTTCTGCTAGTTATAGGAGCACCATCATCATATTTCTGTGAAAGTATCATCACTTTATATGATTTGGAACTTTCAAGGCAGAACCAAATCATTTCAGCTGCTTCTTCTTCGTGTTTTTCACCGTTTACACATGACACCAATATGGCCGAGATCTACTTCCTGTTTGAATTTTGCTCCATTTCAACCACTGTTCTAGCAAATATACAGTCACTTTAGCCTTCTAAAGGCTTAAACTTCATTTGGTTGGGTGTTTCCTATCACCACAAAATTTTATTTTGGCAAAATTTGCAGTTATATGCATTTTACAGCT
>JBCAUI010545203.1:0-10628 GCA_038406195.1 Haplosyllis anthogorgicola
GATAGGTGGGGAGACACCCCTTATGTGGTGGACAGCCAACTCACAGATGGCATCCCTGCATACCATATCAAAGATGTGGCCAGCAATGTAAAGATAGCACATTGGAATCATCTTTTGTTCCTTGCCCCAAAAGGGGATAGTGATGCCATTCCACTAAGTGGGGACATGGCTGTCCATGGCACAGTCATCGTGGTCAAAAACCCCAAGGTGACATATCTGAAGGATGAGCAAGTGAAGCCACAAGAGTTAAATGGGGGTGCCCTGGTTTCTGGGACTCCCAGCACAGCACCTCGGGAGTCGATTCTCAGCCGTAGCCGAGATAGAATGTGGATGCAAGTTGGGGCATTCACTGTACAGATGGAACCAGTTTCCACAGACCCAGCCCCCAGACTAGTTGGTCGATGTGTTCCCAAACTAGCTCCAGTGGACATGTCTGATGGAGACATGGACTGAAAACTACAGTCATTCACTCCCGTTAGTCAGGATAGCAACTATCACACTGGTCATCCAGATGGGGGGGGCTCAGTAACCCAAACCTCCCCACATCTGTAAATGACACCCCTAAGATGGATGAGGGCTGATGCATGAAAACCCACAGTTATGGATGACTTCAGCGAATTAACACAATGCCAGGAGGCACCAAAATCTTATGGGGGAATGGGTGGCCACTGCACGGCCACCACGAGACTTCCCGGAGGGGGTACAAAACTTTGTTTTGGCACCAGGACAGATATTTGGGGTGAATTGACCGAACCAATGGGGGTGCATCGACAGATGGCATTGGAGTCCCAGGTTCCGTAAATGGTCACATCTCCTGAAGACCCTGGCACATCCCAATGCATATCCCCACACGCCTGCATGTGTCATGGCTTATGAGCCACAGGTGCTGGTCTATGGACCTTCATGTTAACTATTTAATATTTATCTTCTGCATCACGAGTTGTTTATTGTTGTTCGTGTTTACATGCTAGATGTTTAAGGATTATACTCAACTATACTATGCAATTATTTATTCTTACTATGTACCTGACCAACAGGCACATGGGCACATGTGAAATGATGACCAAAACACTGAACATACTTTAAACAGTTCTTTATTCAAGTGTGAATACAAAAATATAATGTCTGAATGGTAACATCAACATGCAACTAATTCTAAAAGTATAAAAATGTGAACACTATGGATGGCACGTAGCTGGACAGGCCGCAATGTGTGGGTCCATGCATATGTATTGACAAGGCACCTTGGCTGAATACATGTACATGTACACCTGAGACTTGAGGTAAATGAGTTCATGGAATAACTTTGGCAATAACTTTGGCAATGATTTTGGAATAATGTTGGCAGAAATGAAGATGTATGTCACTGTTTGGGATACGAGAACGATGATGACCACTGGTGGAGCTGGCTGCTAGCTGCTGAGGAAGTCGGGCAGGTCCTAAGTTGTGGCTGGGACACCACTCCTCACTTCTTTGTACCCATGGTAGAGACAGAAGTGCTTTACAAGGGAAGACATATCTCTCCATACAGGGAAGATTGGCATCTCCTTGCCCAGATGTGCCAGGGGCCATTCAGTACAACATGCACAAATGAGAACACACCTGTAGTGACTTCCCACTACATGGTTGAGATACAACGGTGCATTGGAATTGACCTCGCTGCAATACAGGCAGTGGCGGTGTTTGGTGTTCGCCCCCAACCCACCATACTTCTTGCTCATCGTTGCACAGCTGCAGTGGAGTGGGCCCAACAGGGTGGCAATCATCACTTTGGAGGGAGAGTTGACCATGTAGGCCTGCTCACAGGGTGTACCACTTGCATGGGCACCTGTTCTGGACTTCTGAATGACCTTGTCGATGGCTGTGCCTTTCCCCATGAAGTTCACCTACTCCAGCCATGCTTCCTTGGAGGCGAGCTTGAACTGACGAATGCACACCAGGTGACTCTGCTGGAATGCTAATGTCATGTTGTCAGTTGTGTTCTCATTGCTGTTCTTGGGGTCGAGAAGCCCGGCTTCCCGCAAAGTGTCACAGAGGGTGTTAGATAACTCCATGTCATAGCCCCAAAACTGGAGTGTCTCTGTCTTGGCCAATTCTTTGGGAGTACAGCCGTCACCTTTGTTGTCACCAGCCAGGTCGGTGACCTGTCATCACCCTTGCTGGTGGAGGCTTTGGCTGGAGTCTGGACTTTGGATGATTCACCCCTCTCCGGGTTGACATGGCTGCAGTTGGGCTTTGAGCCATCTTTGGGCTTGGAATGGCTTCTCTGGTGGTGTGAGTGTGATTGTTTATATGGCCTCTCCACCTCTGGGGGTGATGGTGGTCCTTGTCCTCATTGTCAGAGGATGATGAAGATGCTGATGAGGATGAAGAGGTGGATGAAGACAAAGAGCATGAGCTGTCTTCAGCTATCCGATGATCAGGATCTACCCTGATCTTTACGGGTTTGTCATCAGAGTCATCAGAGTCTATCTGGGCCCAGGAGTGGTGGCACTTCTTGGGCTTGGATGGTGTAACATCCATCTGTTTGCACTTCTTTGTGGATGAGGGGGAGGGCTCCTTGCAAGGGGTCACCACAGAGCAATCTTCCATCTTCTTCTCTTTGTCCCTGGTGTGTGTGAACATCTCCAGTGGTTTGGGGTGTGCAGCCTCCCAAGAGTGACTGTGATGGGTGGATGTGGGACCACTCCTCTTGCTCCCCACCTTCTTGTTGTCATCACGCCGGTCATTGCATTTGTCATCACACTTGTCACGCTTATCGCAGTGGTGCCAGCTGTGTTTCCTGTATTTACCATGTTTGTGTTTGTGTCTCGAGGATGATCCCTCCTTCATGTCTGACTTCTTTGTTGGGGGGTGTCATCCTGCTCTACTTTGACCACATCTACTGCCTCCTCATCATCAACTGCTTGCCTGACATCAAAAACATCTTCATTGTCAGTCACTGGCTGCTTCATGTCATCCAGTCCCTGTGTGGGGGAGTCATCCGGGGAAGCTGGTGGAGACTTGGGGCCATTGTCAACTGTGGTTGGCAGGACAATGGGAGTGGCCATGAGCAGGGTACGATCAGTTCCATCAGGATCCCCAGTCTTCAGCGGGGTAGAAGTCTTGCTGCTCTTGACAGTGAAGCAGGAGTTGCTCTTACCCTGGAGCCTGGGACCATCCTCCCCAAACATGCCACCGAAGAGGTTGGAGGTCAAAAGGGTCATGCCGCCTGTGCATCCCCGGATCGTGCCAAAGTGGAAAGGCGACTCATTGACAGTCAGGGCAGGGATGTCGTCATGTCCCCTGGGCTCGTCAGTAGACGAGGCCAGTATCTGGGCTCCAGGCTTGATTACTGGCATCCCTTGGGGTATGTCTGTGTAGACCATGTCCCCCTGCATCTTCTTCCTCATTTGTTGGCTACCATCCTGGGCTGAATGCCCACAGACTTGGCACTCTTGATGTGGGGAAGGAGGAAACTGAACAGGGCATCATCCCTATGATACTTCGGACATCATATGATGCCTGCAGACACAGTGGAGGGATGGGCATAGCAGGTGTTTGATGGCATAGGCCATAGGCCTCCAGCATCTGGTGGAGGTTGGTGTGTGACTCATGAGAACAGACTGATGTTAAACCTATGGGGATGGCATCCAGACAAGCAGCTAAATTGACTCTGGCTTTCCAAAAGTCACTCTCCCTCCTCTTGAGATGTCGGCAGATGTAATCCTGCTGGGTGACGGTGATGCTGACCTTGGACTTGGCAACTACCTCCCCGAGGAGTCAGCTGATCTCCAACATCTCTCAGTCTTCTACCTCCAGATACTTCATCCAAAGGTCTCAGCTGCCTTGGGCAGCCTTCTCTTTGAATAGGGAGTTGAGATCAAATGAAGCCTGTATGTCAGCTAGCCACATAGTGTCCATCTCATCTTTGAAGTCGTGCATGACTCTTCTGCCCTCGTTGAGTATCTGCACCTCCAGTGTGCTGATGGGTTCATACCATGAGGTTGGACCAGAGGCTGGCACAGCGAAACCTTTGGGTTAGGGCTGTGGTTCGAAAAACCATCTTGGAGTCCATGTGTGAAAGTTGAGCATGTCTCCCCAGTGAGATGACCAATATCGATGGACGGGGCATATGACGGTGCAGGTCTGAATGTGATCTCGTGGAACACATCTCCAGCATGACCAAGGTCTGTTTGGAGGTCACCTTTGGGCTTGACAAACTCTGGTCAGATGGGCTCCATTAATGACAATTTGATGTCATCCATCATAAGGGAGCCTGGGTGGCTGTATGAATCTATAGGGATCACAGCACGACCATCTATGGTGCTGAACAAGCCCTTCAGTAGAATGTTGTCCAGTGGGCAGCAGGGACCGTCCTTGCCGGTGAATGTGCAAAGGGGGACCTGTGCATCATCCGAGATTTGAATGAAGATAGGCACTGCCTGATGTTCCCTCAAGCACCTGGGCCACTGGGCCTATGGTCATCTCAGCATTGATGTGAACTAACACCGCAATGGGCAGGAACACCTTGGATACAACATGGTCAATAAACTGCATCACCTTCAGGATGGGAACTGTCTGCTGGTCTTCGAGCTTCTGAGGCTTCTTAGTAATAGTCTGTGCAGTTGGCACCACCTCGGAGTCTAGTCTCTAAAATGAAAAAGGAAGATTAGACGACCATCTTGAGATGGCCAGCTCACTAGATGAAAACAGAATGCAACCAGGTACAAAGGAATCCTGGGGGAGCCAGCCATGTAGAGCCGGTTGAGTAATAAAAACCCCGACCGAGAGAACCACCAATTGCAGGGAAAATCTCAAGTAGCATAACCATGAACTGTGGGGAAAACCCAGGAGGTTAATCTACACCCCCACATGGAGAGCTGGACACTACCAGAGACTGCGGCCACAGGTGACCATGAGGCCAAGCTAACCCCTGCCCCCACTGAGAATTCAAAAAGTCACCTACCTTCTCTTCAAAGCTCTGGGCATGCTGTTGTGCCTAATCCACCAGTCGAAATGAGGTCAAAGCAGCAGGGCTCGGCATAATGAAGGGGTTGAATGAAAATGAGGCTGGTTGAAATGACGTCATCAGTGACATCACTGGGCCTATAAAAGGAATTGCATGGGGATTCCCTACTCAGTCCCAGCTCAGCTGTCAGTGAGAGAACATCAAAGAAAACACCAAGAAAACATCAAAGATGGAGCCATCAGAAGAAACCGAAGACCCCTTCATGTGAGTAATGTGGCCATGGTCTACCTGACCTACCTGAGAGATGTGCTCATGTGGCAGGCAGGAGGAGACCATGTATGTGGTCTCTCCCGCAGAGGAGTTAAGGTGTACCCAGCCGCATCAGATGACCAGCCTGAGATGACCGTGTGGCATGGCCGTGTCACATGGCCATCTCCCTAACAAAAAGATAAGACTAACATGCATGTTACCTGCTGCCAATCAGCAGTGGGGAGGTCAGGGACCTCATGACTAATGCCCTAGGCCTTTATTTCAGAGTTGTGCTGTTTTTGTGGGCAGCGGCCATGGGATCTACACAAGCAAGATTTACACAGCTGACTGACAAGAAAAGCTTGAAAAAGTTTGCTGATATCATCCTCCAGATTGCTGCTTCTGTGGGTGATGACTGCACCCAACTAGTGATCCTTGGAGACATCCTGCGATTCACAGAAAACAGACACTTGTACAACCAGGCCCATGACAGGGCCAATGTAGAGGCAATATGCTCTCAGCCATCTGCAGTGAGAGACATGATCGCATTTAAACAAGCTAAGTCCGATTGAAAAATGGAGCTGTTTGATGAACATGTTGCGCGAGTGCGACCAAGACTACCAGCCACTATTCCTAGACTCTGGGCGGAGTGGGTATTGGCTGAAACTGATACTGCCCAACTTGCCATTATTAAATTCTTTATAAAAACACTCTAGCTGGTAGATTCCGAGCCGGTTACATTACAGACATAGACCCAAGCCTCACCGAGACAAACTTGATCAACCTCCTGATTGCAGAGGAGCGACTCTGGGGGAAGCTGCATGCCTGGGCCAGGGAGAGTCAGTTGACAGGTGTCCAGTCAGCTGGGTTCATTGACTTCCTCGCAGGCAAGGACCCATCCGATTTGTTGGGAGATGGGGGTGGCCAGTATTTATCATGCAGGCAAGAACCCCTTATTAATCCTGACCTCTTGAAGAGCATTTGTGACTGCAGTGACCCGGCTATTCTGCACCAAAGAGACACGCGGAAAGTTGAAGCTCGAGTCCCAGACTTGACGGAAGCAGAACTCGAAGCTCTCCCGAAGAGCATCTTTGGCAAAATGGACCAGCTCCTGAGGTACAACGGGTATTCCGCAGGGCGAGCACTTGTAAGGGACACCCTTTGCTCCATCATGTGGGCCATCCTTGCCATGGGCGTCAACCGCATATGGAGTCAAGACTTGATCATGCTTGCATGCCAAGATCTAAGGGCCCTACTACATGAGGAGTACTGAGATAGGGACCAGCAGGTCCATGACAGGACCACCTTCACTACAAGGGTGCCCAGCAGACCTACTAACCTTGCTAACCCCACAACCAGACCAACACCTCCTGATGGGGCCGATGCTTTGGGGGTTATGATTGGAATCCCTCACCTCAAGAGCATAGTGACAATCGCCGAGGGTACACAACCGTCGAAGACCATACCGAAGACACTGGTAAAAGATTATGTTGACCTGAACCTGTTGACCGCCCTCTGCATGGATGACCGCCCCTTGCCTAGTACTCACGGTGAGAGGAAGGAGCACTCAGGATGGCTGTCCTGGTGGGAGGGGGAGGACAGTTGAAGGCACTCTTCCTCTGCCTGGGGAATCTTGAGGGACTGCAGACGAGACCACAACCGAAAGGGACTTCCCCAAAAGGAGTGTTTGCCAAACCCCCTAACAAGACCTAGGGACTTCATAAACGCCTACATCAGGGTGCGGGGGATGGATGACCTGACTGCCCCTGCCTGGTCATTGGAGTTTCAATCTCTTTGCCTGACTTCATACCACTGGCTAGCCATCCGTGTGGAGATGACCTGGGATATGTATGTTACAGGCCACAGACATCATGGGGTGGATATGCCATTTAACATCCTCGAACCACCACATCTCCTGGTATCAGATTTTCTGCTGCCGGAGTACCACAATGGGGGGCACGTGCCAGAGGATGCCCATGTTCGAGTATGACACCGTTTGACTGCATATGCAGTGGCACTGCTCTATGCAGCTGAAGATGCCATGACACTTATGGACATCCCGATGCCCAAGTGTATTGAACGAATGAAGAATGGACGGTACTCACCACTGGGTGCCCCAGGCCCACTTCCCCTTGGCAGGGATCTTGCTACACTGTCACAGGAAATATTTGGTCCATTGTTTGGGAGTGTCTCGGCTGCCAAAGCCCTGACCACACCAGCTGGTCGGGGCAAGCAGCTAAAGAAAATGATGGATGAGATGCCAGCTTTATGGCCACTGGGCCCCATGACATCTGATGCACCCCTAAGGGACAAGACTGAGGCCCAATTGTGGGCAAAGTACAGAGCTGACCTGGGACACCTAGGGATGAACAGCCCACCCTGGACAAATGCCTAATGGATGAACTGTATGGGACGGGAGGTAAACCACAGCCATTTGTGAACTATGATGAGGTCTTTGCTGACCGAGAATCTATGCCACTGAAGACCCACCGGAAGACCCAACCCATTTAAAACTATCAGCTTGGGGCTGTTAGTACCCAAATTCCAACACACCAAAATGCAGGCGAGCCTATCCGAGGGAGCCGCAACACCCGGGCCCCTAGTGAGTAGGCTTGAAATGCAGGAAGAGGTGGCCAGGTTGGTCCACCAAGCTACTCAGATGGCATCTACTCTCGCTAGCCCGAATGACATCCCACTAAACACTACAATGCCAATTCAACCTCCACCAGGACTCTCCAAATCTTGGGTGGTTTCCACCGGTCATGACGATCTCGATTATGACGAAACCGATCTCCCAGGTGTGGGAGCGGGCAATTCCATCACTGCGGACGATGCCATGTTGACCAGTTCCAGCTTTGTGGTCCTCCTGGATCCCAATTCTCCGACTGTGAGGAAGAGGGAAAGCACGGGTGAAGGCTCTGCGGAGCAAGCGCAGAAGAAAACAGCCAACGGAGATGGACCTTAAGAACATTCCATGACATGTAGACTCCATTGCACGCCGTAGCGGTCCCGACCGCGTTCCACGTACTTGACTCTAGTCCCTTAAAACTGATACCAGCTCTGAAACTTATAACAATTTTGAAATGTACAGAACAAAAGAAGGAACCGACGAATTTCACACTGTGCTTTTGAATCGCTATTGTTCCAAAAAATGATAGGAATTTCATCCTCTGCAACGTGTAAGCGTGTTTTCACATGCATATCCAGGGAACGCAAAGGTATTCTCGTAAATACGTTCACATCAAACTAAACTGCCTCTGTTGGCAGCACTTGTTAACATTTGGAATTATGATCCGAAAAATTCTGTTCCGTGTCAAGGCAAATTAAACAGGTACGTGTTACAGTGAATCTGCAGAAGCTTCATGGTCAATGCCAAGGTCAACATAAGGTCATGGTCAAATGTTACAGCTCAGAATTTAGACTTCACTTTGGAACCATAATTTCACGTTGTGTCTTTCAATCAAAGAAAAGCTTCTGCTGCTTCCGAAGTGAAATGGCAAACTAAATCTCATATTTTATCCCTTTTACTTCATGATTATTACCTAGCATGTAGCCTGTAATCCAGTAGGTAGGAGGTAATTATTACCTAGAACGTAACAGTAATCCATTAGGTAAGAGGTGGCTGGTATGATGATGTAGTTTTCTGTGATTGCGAAGGAGTGCAGATATCCAGGTCTAACAGTGGAGTCCGGATAGGGATCTAGATATCCAGTGCACAAGGACAGGTCAAATTCTCCGATCTCATGTTCCGCAAAAGGAACTCGCTCCCCATCGATTATTTTGTAAACAAGTTGTCTAAAATTAATTGAAATTTTAATCTAGGTTTTTCCTAATTCACTAGCCTCCACACATACCTAATCTACCAAATTCGCCTAACTTTCCTGACAAATGAACTGTCTAATTTTAATACTGATTTTGGTATTGAAACCGTTTTTAAGCTTATATGTTGCCTTTTTCGTCAGGTCTAAATTCAGTTCACATACTGAAAATGGTTCGCATTGTTTTTTGTTTTTTTTGTTTTTTTTTAAACTTTCTTGTAATGTTGTAGGTCAACTGATATGTCTGAAAAAATGGTAGATTTTTACCTCGTGGTCCCAGTTGTAGGACTATTGAAGTTCACAGCCAGGACAGTAGAATAGAATGTCCCATCGAAGTCAACCTGTCAAGAAAAAAATCATCCTCACTGTTCACTATTCATCTTGCAATGATTTCACTATTCAGATTAAATATTCCGATTAAAAGGGATCCTGTGGAGGAAAGAAAAAGATCATGATTTCTGGCAGTTCTAGATATTTCTATCAAGTTGGTTGCGTTTTAAAAACAATCTGACACAAAAATCTCGTATGCCGAGTTACAATTTCAGGCAATTGAAATGAATTGAAGCAAAAGAACAGTTCTTTCAGCACCCTATTGACATCATTTCAGGCCAAGACAGTCCTATCAGTTACACCTGGGTCAATTAATGTAGCACGTTACACTACAAGCATTTTAATGTCCCCTACAAATTGTATTGCAATGCGTGTTGTGATCCCAATGCACCCCACGGATACGAAAATAGATTCTGATTAATAAGCTATGTGTTTCGCACAGATATGCCACATTTGTCAAAGTTTTTAATCTTGTATTTGGATCAGGGTGTTTAGACATTGTGTTACTAAATGACCGCCTTTGTTATGCAATCAGCATGAAAAAGCGCAGTATATCAAGTACAATAACTTTAACTTTTACTAAATGACACATTTAATATAGTAAAAATTAACAAAGTTTGTGCCAGAATTTGTTCTATTTTTCCTGTTCTCGCATTGTTTGTTAAATACATAATATTACCACCCTAATCCAACTGCAAGAATAAAACTTTTGAAAATACTATTCATCTTAGATAAAATAGAATTGCGAACAACTAAAAGAGATCAGAATTTCTATGAAATGTAGGTGAAATTAATCACTATCCAGTTTCGTATCGGTGGGGTGCAATGGTCACGTCTGGTGCTACACCTGCCTTTTCCATCAATATGGGTGTACACTACTTTAGTTAGTTTACTAGTAATAAACTATTTGTCTATATCTTCAGGCAAAAATGAATTCGACAAACCTAGACTTATTCCCCTGTCAAAGAATTAGCTGTTCATGGGCGGGGATGGTAATGAGGAATGTCCCCGGAGGCTGACCGATGTTACTGTCGGTGAAGGGATAGATTCCTATAGTATCGAAGGTGGTCGTGTTGATGTGAGCAGCTGCAAAATAGATTCAGGCAATTAGTCCAAGCGTTCAGCAAAATAAGTTAAAATACATATTGATACTGCCTTCTGTTTACGGATTCCTACCTAGGAAGTGCTGACTCCTATTTTATTAACCTTAATGCCCTGAACCAAAATGTAAACAAATGCATGACCTGGACACAACACAAAAGAATCATCCAAGTGCAAGG
>JBCAUI010545214.1:0-10627 GCA_038406195.1 Haplosyllis anthogorgicola
ATGGTGAATTCCATAAAAGTTTTTGGTCCGGTTCGTTTCACGATGTACGAAGGTATAGGTGATGGGTATAGCACAGTTGGAAAATAAGCATCTGTTAACTGGTTATCAACCTGAAAAGAAATAGATAAATAATACAATTCTACAGTAAGAAAGCTGTACGAGTTAAAGATACAGTAAAAAAATAAACAAAGGGAACAAAATACCTCATTCTGTCCAATAAAACAGTTATTATTTCCTTTACACCAACAGGTTGACGGATGATTTAGCATTCTGACTTACCTGAAGCCTGTGAATGCGGAGTGCAAGATGTGTATGATGTTCTGACTGTCTGTACTGTAACCATAAAGCTGGATGGTATGTGCGGCGCAACGCTCCCATAAATGGCTTCTTCATCTCCATCGCTTCTAAGTCAGCCTACAATGGGTAAGTTCATGCTGTCATTTTGTGTTACCAACAGGTTCCATTGATTTGATGTTGTAGAAAGAAGAGCATGCACTAAACAATGATTTTTCTCATTATATTACCAAACTATTAAAGACAGATTTAGTCATGTAAGGTTATCTTAACACACAAAACGTTTTCAATACCAACCTCCATGAAATCATCCAGGTATACTCTTTTGACATCAGTTCTCCATTTCTCCTCCAACCAAGACGCCAATTCCATATTTAGCATTTTCCACTTGTTCTTCACTTCTACCTCCCATATGGCAGGGGCTGAACTAAGGGTCGCAAATGCTACTTCTTGCTGAAGTCCGTTTACCAATGAGATCCCTATGCCAGTCAGCGACATAAATACTGCATAATTGGCATTTTCCGCAGCATTTGCTTCCTTCAAGGAAATTGGGATAATTTTATTAAGAAAATCTATAGACAAATGAATACAGTGTGTGCATGATACAGTTAAGGTTTAATTTTATTGATGTGAGCATTTCATATTCATTTCATTGCTTGACGGTTCACTATTAGAACCAGTTGAAGCATCCTACCTTCCTTGCTCTCTTTGCTACACGCTCATCTTGTGTTAACAACAAGACCCGCTGTTGTCCCTCTAGATATGAAACCCAGTACACGACCACCTTGTCCGTCCTGGTACTCAGAGTGTTGTCTCTCTGTAGGGTCGGACGCAGGAGTGCTATCTTCGCACTGACTCGTGCGGGTGGAATATCTGCATCGCTATCATCTAGAAAACGTATTGATAAAACCTTATTATCGAAGTCTGTAAGATGTCTGCATAGTTAAGGGATCTGACTGCCATACATGACTTATTTACAAAGTTATTATGTCCAATATCCAACTACTTAAAGCCATTTAACTTACCATCTTCACTGCTGTCGACACGTTTGCCATTCTTTCTTTCTCTGTTATCTCTTTCTTTTCTGCTTTGAGGAACAGGTGACATTATACTACTGCGTCGTATCGTCTGTATCGAAAGAGGTACTTCACCATAGCCATCCTGCAAATACAATTATTTAAAACTCAGGTCTATTGTTATTTGTTTGCATTACACTGGCAACATATTTTATGAGAGGGATCAAGCATAGACAATTAGCCAACACAACTTTTGATCATTCTTGGTTTCATGAAATTCATTGCGAGTTAAACTCCCTTTAGTTTTTTAAAGCATCTGTTTTTTCAGTTTGTAAATTTTGATTTTACCTTGGATATAAATGCCGGATAGCTAGGCTTCTTTCTGTTATAGACATTCCACATCAGTGTACGCTCATGTGTGGGATCATCCCAAGTGTACAGAACGGACTGGTTTGGTGACAGCAAGGTGACCTGGCTCTGGTTCCTACAGGTTAAAATAGGCGGAAAGTTGATCTAATAACAGCAGTACTTCCACTATGTAGATGAAACGTTTGTGCGGTCCCAATGCTTGTGGTCTTTGGATGTCTCTTTTTCAGTCTTGGCTCACATTGGAGATCTCTTTTTCAGTCTTGGCTCACATTGGAGATACAAACTATGTATGCATTTTTTTTGCTATTTTGAATTGTCGAGATGTTAAGAATTGAGCCGATGTAATCTTGGCCAAATTAGTTAAAAACAAGGAACTACACCTAAAGGCAGCGGCATCACACGTTCATGTTGCTACACTTACTTTTGATGCATTTTGATGAAGACATCTTCGCAGTAGTTGTCTATCCTGACGGGTGAGTCACCAGGCTCATATGGAGTGAAGGTGATCGTCACCGGACTCTCCGTTCCTCCAGTTACTTCTGCTACAAGTGCGGTCTACAGTTAAAAAGAAATGTCAATTGGCGAAAGGTATTCCATGCAATCTACAATGAAGGGAAACGCGATGATACATTGTTCAGGTGTTTAAACACTTATTTCTTTATTTTGTTATTTTTGGAAGTGTCTTGTATTATTTGTTATGATGGTCATCGTGGGCAATAATTATCACTCACTCTGAAAAAAATGACTCAAATCTCTTGTCCAGAAACAACATGAATAACGTTTCTTTGAAACCACATACTACAACGTTTCATTTTCGGACAGTGGTGGGGGGATACATTGCGATTCATCTGCTTTGACCTTACCCCTTTGTCCATTCGTAATGTAGTTATGTGAGGCTGGTGAATAAAAAAGTGCTGCGAGCAGTGCTGACTGTCTTCGTATTTCACATACATTCTCATCGTATCTGTTACTGGCCAGAAAGACTGTGTCTGTTAAAGGCAACGATAATGCAGGAAAAATAAATAAATACCGTAATGTAAACAAGTGATGACGAGAAACCAGTTGTATTGCTTCTAAATCTATTTAAATCACCAACTGATATCTTGACCAATGCAACGGTTTTAGTAATAACCCATGATGTGCAATGCATTAGGCATAACTTTAATTATATTTCTTTAATTAAAATTATGTTGAAGGAGTACCTCATGAGGTCCAAGATTCAACCACAAGTCCGCCGATTCGTCCTCCTCCATGTAGCGCAGGTGATGGTGCGTGTTATTCACCACCAGGAAATACGGCATTATCGTAACTATCTTCGTCAACTTCAACTTGGACAATTGAATCTGCAGCATAAACTGAAAGGAGAAAAAAAACCCAAATAACATACGCAGACAAATAGTTGTTTGTTTTCATGGAGTATATTATACTTAGGACTACAAAGTTATCATCTATTTTAAAACAGTTCCAGAACCAAACACTTCAGTGGATATTCAATGAATACTTTGATCTTTTACTGCGTAAAGCACAAAAGGATATGAATATAGATTCACACTGAGATACCCTTGTTACGTTCAACTGTTCGGTTGCCAGAAATTATTTCTAAATCAAAAGACAGCCTGCGCGGCCAAATTTATATTTTTTGTTTTGCCTTTAACAAAAGATATCAATTCCCCAGTTATGTTTAATGACACATGAAGCGCACAATACCTGGTACTTTCTGTTCCTTTCCTTATCACTACAGATAATAACACCGTTACTTCCCACTGTATCCATTGAGAACGATCTCGTCCATTTCGAGTTGTACACGCGTAATTTAGCCTGCAAAGTAATTTCAGATTATACCACAATACATCATGCACAGATGACAATTTATTTATTGAAGCGCGTTTACAGAGAGTTGGTATGTTGATATGGTATGTGGAGGTTGATAAGTAGTTTAAATGGAATGTGGCCAATAATTCTAGGATTGGTGGATCGTGATATACAGTAAATTGTGCATTTGGCGTACTCGCCATTGCGCAAACTACTGACATTCACGTACTAATTTTCAATGACCAATTAGATTTTTACTTTGTATTTTGTAATCCATTGGGTAAACATACTGTCATCCATGTACTTTTTCTTATGAAAAATGAGGAGGTCGCCCAATAGAGATTTACTGTAAATTATTTGTTTGCTTTGTACAAACGTACTTAAATGTATCGTTTTAAAAAAAATTCCCTAAATACCAATGGAACATTTTATTCGTGTTACCAAAGCGGACAATGGAAGACCAAAAAGGCCAGTGGCTAGTGAAAATTGCCAATTTTCTACTGGATGAAAAGCCAACAGCCAATCTATTTATAAACGTTTTTCCTGGGCTCTTTCAATTCACCACAAATTTACTGCAATGAAATGGAATTTGGACGGACACTTTATTGAATAAGTTTCCCATAACCTCTACTCAAAATTGTTAGTTTTTGCCCATTGTAATATAAAACGTTTGTCTTGTTCAGTGAGCCCTTTGTGCATAGGTTATGTTATGTTGTTTTGTACCTTTTTCCGTCTGTGTTTCTTGAATCTGAAGAGTAAAGGTTCGGTTGATAAATCACTCTCATACACTGCCTCAGATCGCGATCCCTACAAAAATATGAAATAATCCGATATTATTAAGAAATCAAACAATTAAAATTATACATTTCGTGTTGTCATTTACAGTACTTTCTACTCCGTTGAATTGTTTGTTATTGCTCCAGACCTCTACTTTTGAGTCTGAAGTGGCGTTCACTGTAATGTGATGGTAGGCTGGCTTTCTCATATGTGGGTGCACTGGAATATCTGCATCGGAATTCCCTATCAGGATTTGTATTTAGTGCAGAAAATTTAAGGTTTGCTAAACATTTCAAATGTGGTTGAATAAAGACTGATCTTGGTTACCTTTCAACCACCATCTCGAGTTCGGCTCAACAAGCAAATTTTGCTGTATATTACAATGAAGAATCTCTCTGGCTATACACCAAACTTTTACTTCACAGAAAGAGGGGTATTTGTACCATCATTTTACTAATAGATTCATTCAACAACAGAAGCTTCAACAGGTAGATGCTACTGTCCAAGGTTGTGTCATTTAATTGAAATGAACATAATCACACCTGTATTTCACAAGGTAATTGTACGAGGAACCGCGTGGGAGCTGCTCCTACAACCCTAATAATAAGAACTAAATCACAATTTGTTTAGCATTGGACATATTAACATACGTCAAAAACCCCCCAACTATCTCTAAGGCCAAACTCAAGGGGTAAGTGTTATTAATCTGTCAGGTGATGTCTACATGTTTCATTCTACATTTATCAGCACCAATAAGGACCCTATTTTCGGAAATGAGATTTTTGCAATACTTGCGTAATCGTGTCGTTAATGGTCATATTGCCTCTTCTGTCCTCAACAGCTCTATTTGTGAAAATGATTCAATTTGGCAATATAATTTTCTCCAAATAGGAAAACGTACTTCATCAGGTTAGCAAGCCTCTCTACTGAAACTGGGCAATCTTCACGAAGAATTGAAATCAACACAGGGTTTGATGCCCATATCCCTTTACTGCATACTTAATGGTCTAAGCGTAAGCTTAGCTATTAAAGGAATTTCCTTTCGTGAAAATTTCGCTTTTGAAAGTTAAATGAAAAGAAACTTTTCTTTTTAATTAGTTAGTAAATGCACACATGCTTCACTATTTGCGTCCCCACCAACCTTGATGATTATGATTTTCGTTCGATACGGAAATTACATATGAAAAGAGCAAGAATTTTTTTTCTCCTGTCAGTCAGTAAACAGGTAATTCTGACTGACATATCCTGCACTTTTGTCCGCCTTAAAATCTATGAACATAATACATAAAGGGTATACTAGTACTACTTTGCTGACACAAGTGGACTTGCTTTATAATTGATTTATATCTTTTTACCAGATTCGACTGACTTTTACCTTATTTGACTTGACAAGTCTTGTACTTAAAGCAGGATAAGACTTCTGCTCTAAGGATCTAATTATCCTTTATACGACCATGTATTTCCATGGGAAAGAATTTCATTAAAAGAAAAAACTAATGAGGCAGTGAAGTTTACAACTTAAGTCACACAATTGCAGTTCAAGAATGTTTTCTTTGACTTTTATATGAGTTCAGACTGTATGATTACACTCTGTAAGAGTTCAGACTCTGTGATTACACATTTTCAATTATTTAATTTCATTTACTCTGAAGTAAACAACTCTGAAGTAAGGCCGACATTTCTTGTTATTTTGGGCTAGTATTTCTAAATCTGGAGGGTCAAAAAACCCGCATTGGTAAGACACAATATAACATACAACATAACCTAAGAAGAATACAATATATTTAGTATCTTCAACAAATAAATCTAAATGAGAGACAAAAAACCGTCAAAATAAGGAAATAATAGTGTTAAATTGTGTATTCCTGCATAATGTAATTACACGGATTTGTGTCAGGCTGTCTCCTTTCTTTCAATAAAATAGATATTTTTATCACAATAGTCTTTTCCGTACAGAAATATACATTATTCTCTTTCATGTTCCAGGCACGTTATAATTTCCTCCAGCATATAACGTGTCGTGTAAAGTAATGAGTTCGTGACATTCTACATAAAACGACACCGCTACCAAATCTCCGTCTAAGTGTTTCCTGCAACAAAGGAGAAGCACAGGAAATCGAGAAGCATGCAAAAGGTTTGCTCCAAAGTATGTAGCAAATAAATTCTCCATAGAAGTTATGAATGGGGAATTCATGGAAAATGACTCAATTATTTCGAAAAACAGCACCAAATTTGGTCGTTACATCCTGACTACAAGCGCAACACTACATTCAAGTTAACAATTATCTTTTACGATAGATATGTGAACATCACTATATCATTCAACTAATCACTTGACTTGTTACATTAACGTGAAAAAAATTTGTTTACATGTTTTCTGGTTGTAAATTTTTCATCCTGTTCTAAAAGAAGCGCTAGGCCTAATGAATTTACATACCGATTTACACAAAATAAATTACGTGTAAAAATATATGTAAACAAATCGAAACTCTATTGTAAATGCTCATACCATTCAGTAGAATACGCGATATATTGGTCAAGATGATTATGCAGCCGGAAGGCTGTCTCGTCGCCATGAACATTTTGTACATTTATTTTCGTACTGAGAAAATTCTCCTGGAATGATCAGACTTTATTAGATTTTATTTGTTGTTTAAATAATTTTAGACAGATTTACCTATGACAATAAAGTACAAAATATAAAGTTCATTTTTTCTTTAGTAATACATATCAGTAATGTATTACTAAAGAAAATTGGCCCTTCTTTACTGGTTCCACTATCGCATATTTTCAACAAATCCCTAATGAATGGTGTCTTTCCTGATGCAATGAAAATAGCGGATGTAATTCCACTACACAAATCCAAAGAGAGCGATCAGTTAACTAATTATAGACCCATTACCCTACTAAAAACAATTTCAAAACTACTCAAAAAGGTTGTGTACAACAGATTGTCAAAATTCATGGAATCGAACATGCTTCTATATAAGAGCCAATACGGCTTCAGAAAATCTCATTCCTGTCAGGATGCGATATTGGAACTAACATCTGAAATACTAAAAGAAAAGGAAATAGGTCACCATGTAATGAGTATATCCTTAGATCTTTCAAAAGCATTTGATACTTTTGAACATTCAATACTACTCAAAAAACTAGATCTACACAGAGTATGGGGCACACCAAATAACTGGTTTAAAAGTACTTAGAAGATAGAAAAATACATGCAAAATGTCAAATGGCAGCCAGCAAGAAACTAGCAATCTCAGATGAATATAACGTAACAGATGGCACGGCCCAGGGTGGCAACCTGGTCCCATTGTTGTTCATAATTTTTTGTAAAGACTTATACTTATCCCTAGAAAAATGTAAAGATATATTATTTGCAGACGATACTACTATCTACTTCTCACATAGAAACAAAAATTACTTATTGTACTGCTTGACACATGATTTAGAAATTTTAGCAGATTGGTTCAGAGCTAACAAACTCTCCCTTAACCTAAACAAAACAGTATGTATTTGCTTCAATGAAAGACAAACAGTACCACCCTTGAAGACAGGGAACCACCTCAGCTACTCACTGGCCACCTGGGGCAGTTCCCTGAGCAAAGAAAAGATATCCAAATTATGCAAAATCCAAAACAATTGTATTAGATATATAAGTAATAAAAACAACAGTACTAGAATTGAAAATTTATATCTAAAAAACAATCTCCTAAAATACGAAGACATAATCGAATTGTATCTATTGAAACTAGTGCACTCATTACAGAATGAAAAAAACAGCTACACTAATAAAAAGCATGTTCGATAGAATAGGACCACGAAACCTAGGTAAACAACAACATAAGTACAACACAAGACAGAAAAATACTCCGAACATACTGCCACACACTAGCAATCTGTTTAATATTAGCTTCCTCTGCAGATCAATATCAGTACACACTCATATACCTGCACAAATGAAAATAATGGGCTCAAGACAATTTGCCAAAAATATCTCTAGACGACTGCTAGAAAAATATTAGAATTTGTAGTCATAATGAAAACCTGCGGTCGTGACATCCTCACCCTTGACTATGTCTTGCTTAAAATTTGCAGGCATAACAAACAACTCTCAGTCAAATTTGTAGACATAACACTCTAATACATGATCTATGTAAAACAGTTCATTACATAATATAAATTTGTAGTCATAACATCACAATGTTCAATCATCTTTGATGTAAACAAAATATTTATATGAAATTAGTGATGAAAATGTACACTGCTGAAATAGAGAACATAATAGTGATAACACGTAAAACTGAAAGAATGGCAGGGAAGAACCTCACCTACTGGTGTACCCCACTACTGTTGCTGACCTAATTAAGCAAAAGTGCTGACTACAGCAGCTATACTGTGTGGGCCCTTAAAAAGGCTGAATCACTGAAATTGGATCTCTTTGCAAATGTCCTGTATATCAAACAGGTGCACAAAATACCGGAGAAGAAGAAATACACAACAAAAACTCTTCACAAACTACCACACCTGGGCTACCACACCTTGGTGTTACATGGTAGGTTCTCCACCCCGAGTGACTGCACCAATAAACTGTTCAAAATCTTTAAGCAATTTAACCTGGAAAACATGCCTTTATTCAATCAATTCAGTGAGTTCATGAAATCCGAAAAGGAAGCAATCTCCCCCAGATGTGAACAATTACTCACCAAGAAAAATATCACATACGATGAACGGTTAGATACCATGACAAAGCAAGTAGTTAAACCTGATGAAATAGCACTCCTAGGCATGTGTAATATGTTGAATATGCATGCAGCAGTTATTCTTGAGGACTCAATCTGGACTACAACAGACCCTGCACACACAGTGGATCAAGACACTATCCTAATACTGTGTCAAGCTCAGCTAGTTTACTTTGGGAATAACTTATTTGGTGAGCTAAAACCGGTGCAAGGATCACCTAATCCAGACATCAAGTTGCCAATACTCCCCGATGAACTAATCCTGGCAGCTGGTCACCCTTGAGCAGACCTGTCAAAACCCCCACCCCCACCACTGGAGCCCATTAGCTTACCTGAATTAGTGCCAAATGATTTGCTAGGACACATATATGACACCTGATCATGACAGTCTGATAAAAGGGTGAGTTACAAACAGATGCTAGGTGACAATGATGATGCAATCACTGGCACATCACCTGACTTTGTGGGACCCCCAGTCACCTATGTAATAGGCACCATGACAATCCACCAACATGGATACAATACAAGACTACATGGCAAAGAAATACCAATAATGACGACAATGGCTACTCCAGATGTCAAACCTAAGAAAGATCTAAAATCCCCACCAGTAAAAATATCGGAACCAATTGTGCATATCAAACAAGAAAAAAAGCAAGACGAAGACGACATACCACTAGCAGAACTGAAACAAAGGCTCAACAAACAAAAACCTCAAGCTGAAATAAAAGATGATGGCCCAGCCCAAGGAACATGACAGAAAAAAACACTTGAGTGAACATAGGACTGGAATAACTATCTGCAAAACTGGTGGTCAACTTTCTTTAAAATGGTGGGAATACCCAAACAGAAAAGTAAGCCCTTCATAACATGTGAGCTCTGCTGTACTCAGTGCAGTGATACATGTACCCTTAATGCTCCTTACACCAAATCCACAAAATAGACAAGGTATGTGAAATTTGCAATAAACGTTTCAACATGCCAGGTGCCTATCAGCAACATAAATACCAGCATGAAGAGAAAACATACAGCTGCACGAAGTGTCCACAAAAGTTTCGATTTGCAAGTTTGTTGAAGCAACACTTCATTACTCACCAAATGAAAGCACAGCACATGTGCCATTTCCCAAACTGCAATAAGTGGTTTAAACAGATCAGCGACCTCAAGCAGCACGTAAGTGAGCACAACAAGGTTATGTCGCGAAGTGACTTTTTCTTTGAAAATAGATAGCTAAGGGTGAACTTCACAATCCATATTGGAATAGCATTAGGTTATTGATTTGTGCTGGATCATTCTATTCAAAGCAAATAGTATTTCTTTTAGCCAGAGGAGACCAAATTCCCTGTCCAAATTGATTCCAGTTCATTTGTTATAGTTTGGTTCAGTGATTTCAGTCACAGGCAGCTGAATCTGTCTGTATCTGGTGCCTGGATGTCCTAGTTACATACGCTAGTTGACCATATTTGGAAATATGTATAGAAACTGCGTATCTAAGGAGAAATGCTTCTGTAGGGTTCCAACATGATCATTGGTCACATGTGGCTCTTCTCCAGTTCATTGGTCAAAATCTGCCAGTACATCAAGTGCATTAGGTGCAAAAGGGTTATCCAGGGT
>JBCAUI010545225.1:0-10627 GCA_038406195.1 Haplosyllis anthogorgicola
TATCAACATTGATAGTTAATCTACCTGATACAATAATTATTGGCACAAGTTGATCACTTCCCTGTGAGTGGGAGAGGACGAAAGTCGGAATTTACGAAAGTGGTTCGGTTTAGGCTCACCCGGTCTAACATACTATCACGTTAACTTTGTTGTAATTGATACGGCTGAAGAGGAGGGGAAGCAGCTGTGAGGCTGCATAAAACAAAGCAATTACAGATGAACGATACTTGCATTGAGGTTACTTGAAAGACCCACTTGACAAGTAGGCAAACATAACATTGGTTACTTTCTAACCCATCAAAATATTCGCTGCGTATGAAAAAGATGGCTGATTTGCGAGACAAATTTCCAAGTAATTTACAAAGTTTACGTAACACTGAAGAATCGTCTGACGAAGGTCAAAGAGGCAATGAAGTCACTGGCGGAGAGGTGGAAGAATTCCATGTCCAAGAAGACGAGAATACAAAGTCAAAGAAACATGATACAAAGCGAGGACTGGCATTTTTGAAAAGAAAATGGACGATCCCTGAAGTGCTCACAACGTGCGGTCTCTTCTTTGAAGTATTTGGTTTTGTAAGTACGTGCTTGTAGTTTTGCAGAACTTTAGTCCATGTACTACACAGCAGTAAGAGGAAATTTTTGGCAAAATAAAATTCCACACCATACTTTTCATTTACATCAATGGTACAGGGAGAAAGTATTTGGTCACAACGTTCCCAGATTTAAAATTATTATGAATGTATTGTTTGGTTGGCTACCATTCAATCCAGGAAGGGTAATCCATTTTGGGAAAATAGAAATCTACACTGTCTTTCACTAGAACAACAATACTAAATCTACTGTTCTCAAAATTAATATTTCCTCCCGTGGTAGTTGCTACAGGTTATGGCATTCACTTTTTCCCGGATTCTGTCATTTTAACTTTTAAGTGAAATTACATTGTTCATCCCATCAGAAAATATCAGTAGCGGATCTAGAAATTTGTTCGGGGGGAGGGGGGGCAATGACTTGAAAGACTTGCGGCCCAGGTCCCTAAAGCCCCCCCCCCCCCCATCCGCTCCTGAATATTAACAAAATAGTTTTATTGGTCGTCAATATCATAGTTCTTTCTGGTCAGCAAACGTTTCTCTGCTCTAGACAATTCATGTTTTTTACGTGTGCGGCAGTATAAACGAGTTCACTTAAAAAAAAGGCTGAACAGATATTTTCAACTATATAATATGACTAACCGCCAATTTTTGTTTATGGGTTAACTGATTACATATATCTACAGGGATTATTTCACGGAATATTAGGACCGACGTTGTTGGATATTGAGCAGTTGACAGGCACTACAACAGCTGAGGTAGCACTGATGTTCACAGCCATGACAGTGGGAGCTCTGGTTGGTGCCCCAGTGGGTAGGTTTATAATTATTCAAGGTTATTCCTATTAATTTTTGTTTGCCTAATTGAGTAACAAATTTAGGCGGATTAGGCAAATTTCCCTCTGTAGGCTAACAAAAACGAATTGGGGCGATGCCCAATTTCTATTGAAAATTAAAGTAACAATGCAACCAATTTTCCACTTGTTCACTTCTATGCAAACATCCACTGTCATTTAAATTTCAGCTTTATACGTGATACACCTACATAAATCACATGATTGTTCACGTCCATGGGATTAGTTGTATCACAAATGTCTTCCGAAAAAACCATTCAGATTTGACGTGAGGTGCGTTCTTTAAGAGAAACGTGTTACTTAATACATGGGTATTCCTCCATTACAGGTGGTTACTTCCTTGATAAGTTCAATTGCAGGTTGGTTCTGGCATTTGAACTGTTTGGCCTTGGAGTCATGACCGCTGTCGTGCCACTGGCGAATAACTTCGTAGAACTTATGGCTATTTCCGCTATTCTCGGAGTCTTTTGTGGAGCCACTGATTGTGGTGAGTATAAAACTGAAAATGCTAAAAGCAAAAGGAAACACTGGAAAAATTAACTTAATGGTCACATGCTCTCGATTTTTCTCCAGAACATACTACCATTGGGAATCTATGTTGTTTTCAAATCCTGCCGGAATGACCATCATGAAATTAGTTTGGAGTTTAATTTGATGTTTATTCCATTCAGGTCAGAATGTCACAGCTTTGCTTATTTGGGGATGGGACGGAGCTATACTGATGCAGGCTTTCCATTGCGTTTTTGCCTTGGGTACATTCGCAGCACCCTGGTTGGCTGCACCATTTATTTCGGCTGATATTTCTACTGAGAACACAACCACAGTGGTTGACCAATTGCAAACAGAAGTATCCACTGCGACAGTAACCTTGACAGTACAAACTGGTATCAACAAAACACATGCGAATGATGAAGCCACTGGATCTAAACGAGCAGAATCACGGGTTCATTTCACATACTTGATAGTTGGAGCTTATTCCATTATAGCGGCAGGGCTCTTTGTGGTGGCTTACATGAGCCACAGAAAGTATTACAAGAATCACCCAAAGATTCAGAGAAATAAGAATAAGGGCATAACATCTGAGAAAAATAGTGGATCCAAAGAAAGGGAGCCAAAGTGGTTCATGCTTCCAGTTTTGATTCTTATGTTTATGAGATTTGCCTTCTATGTTGGACTAGATATAATGTCAGCTTCTCTTCTGATGACTTTTGCTGTGAAAGGACTTGGTTGGACAAAACCCCAAGGAATAGCTGTAACATCTTGTTTCAGAGGGGTTTATTCGGCAGGGAGATTTGCCAGTGTAGTTCTGGCATTTCTGATTTCTCCCACGAAAATGATTTTCCTAGATCTGTTTCTGATGTTAACTGGGTTACTAGTTTTAACAATATTCATTGGCTTCCATGACCTAGTTCTTTGGATATTCATCAGTCTTGCTGGGTTTGGAATGGGATCTTTCTTCGGTGCCTCAATGAGCTGGGCAGACAAGTATCTTAATGTAAGTGGTAAGACCGGATCTGTGTTCATCACAGGTTCTTGGTTTGGTCTCCTGGCTCTTCCAGCTTTGACTGGATATCTATTTGACAATGTCAGTCCCTTTTGTTACATTTATGCATGCTTTGGAGATACAGTAGCTTTAACCGTGGTTACCTTGGCGGTGATGGCATTGTCTGTTTACTATCATAAAAACAGACCTTAATAATAACTACATTTATAATATTATTTCGCATACATGTACACGTGGTTTGCATTTGTAACGCTAAGGAATACAATAAACCCTCAAGATGAAGTACAAATTATTTTTTATCCCAATACCATATGTAAACTTGTAATATTATTTCTTATAATAAAACGATTCACCGAATTCATTGCTTTCACGCTTGTCAAAAAGTCAATAGCACAACATAATTTTATTTGGGTTTTCAAATAGAAATTTCAGGAGCTGCTTTTCAATTGGTCTTTCAAATGACATTCCAATTGATCACCTTCTTACGGTGTTTTAATTGTCTTGAAAATCTTGCAACAATCTTATTTATTCCTGAAGGGAAATAACATTGTCTCTCGCTGGGCCAGATGTGCCATCCTGGTAACAATTACTGATCAATCAAAACGAGCAATGTTTTCGTAAAGTTTGTTTTAGTCGGACACACAAAAATAATGAAGACGAATTTCACAAAATCAAACTAGAATCACCAAGATTATGGTGGTAATGGTAATGGTAAAATATTTTCATGGTAGTGAAAATAATAACGCTGAGTTTATTAGTTTCGAGATTGTTAACTTCGAGATTTTTCCTGTAAAAGTTTAATGTTATTGTTTGGGGAAATCCGGACAACGAATCAAACAAGATCATCACGATCATATGCCTGTTAAATTATAACTTTAATATTGAATTTCTCTCACTTCCAATAGTTGTCGGCAAGACGTAACAATGGGCACAGACACTAGAAATTACCCTAAAACATATTCCATCAAAAAGTAAAATTTGAAAAAAATTTCATATACCGATATTTTTTTATATTCCCCCCGCCCCCCTTATATATCGATTGCATTTATATCGATATCCCGCTTATATCGATATATTTTTCCGCGCCAAAAATATCGATATATCCGGGAACGAGTGTAGATAACCAATTGGCAGGCACGTAACATCGTCTGTGTAACCGTCTAGAAAAGGAGTTAAAGAGCTGTTACCTTGCCCAATCATTTACATTAACTGAATACTAATGACTATGGTCTTGGCACAAATCATTTTTATGAGAAACATTTAACTGTGAAACAGATCCTGCCCCTGCAATTTAACAGGGTGAAATCAGAATGTTTAATTCCAAAGGGCTGGCCACGAATGATCTAAGACGTTTTGACTTCAAGTTATTAAAATTTTTTACATAATATGAAATACAAATATGAAATAAGATTATATTTTGCTCTAATATTTGCATCTCAAATTTCATACAGTAAAAACATGTCACTTCCAGTCAGAAATTAATTATTCTGCAACACACTGTTTGTTCATTCTGTCACACGAGGATCTTTGAAAAAAAAATTGATTCACAGATTTGTACTTTATCGGGAAAAGTACTTACGTACATATTTCCCACGCTCACTATGATTACTGCGTTCACTTTGGTACTTGGCTGTCTATTTTGATTTCTCGAATGATTTAAACTATAATGGATGTGATAATATCTAAGAGGCAATATATCATCAGCGATGAGATTCCCCCGTGTCCTTGTGGAATCTCGTTCCAAGTTTATCCTATCAATTTTGTACATCTACCTAATTTACCAAATTTTTCAGACATGTCAATTGACCTCCTCTACTGCTAACTTTTTGTGTTTGAATTGCAATCAATTTAAATGTAAGCTTCTTGGTCATTTTGCGTCACAAGGACTAAATTTGGTCTTGAACAATATTCCACCATTAGTAGTAACATGAACTGAAAATTGTCTTGAAACAAGAATCAGTTTGAAAATCAGACAGTTCACGTGTCTGGAAAATTAGGTAGATATGGTTGGGAGTGAAATAAAAAAAACCCTCAATACTTAATACAGTGCGGGGACCTTGGGGTCTAAAATAACGTGAAACTTAAATATCATTTTCAAAAATTTATTTTGATTATGTAAAATGCTTCATAATTGGTATTGTTATTTATGTTGCTTACATCATGTTGCATAATATGTAACAGGTCATTCAATACCTATTAATTTTATTTCAATAGAGTTTCAATTACCCAGCATGAAATTCCATTGAAATTCAATTGTTAGGAGACGTTAAACATTTGATAGTAATATCATGTTCTGACACAACATTAAAAAATGTTTCCGTTTTATTGACGGATTGCAGAATGAATCACGAAAATCTGATATATAATTTTGAAACAGAAGCCAATGACATTTCAGAAAACTTGTTCTTCTGGGAAAAACTCTTTATTCTTAAAGCATTTTGATCTTAATGCAATTCTCTTTAGTTAAGAAAAACCACTACAGATTCAGTTTTATGACGTGATCTGGAAACTTTTCACAGATCCGTCAGCATTTTCTTCCGGCTTGAATTGAACAAATGAAGTGTGTTCTTGAATTTCACTCGCCACGTTACGATGTTCTAACCTGCACGCTTTTCCCAAATGCTTTTTATGATAATGGTAAACAAGTGCCATAGCCATGAATGTCACAATGGCGACAGCAAGAGCATCTCCAAAGCAGGCATAAATATACCAATATGGACTAACTTTGTCAAAAAGATACCCAGTTAGGGCTGGAAGGCACAGTAATCCAAACCATGAGCCAGTGATATCTGCCCAGCTCATTGAAGCTCCATAGAAGGACCCCATTCCGAAACCTGCCAGACTAATGAATATCCAAAGAATGAGTTCATGGAAGTTTATGAATATTGTCAGTACTAACAATCCAGTTAATATCAGAAAGAGGTCCATAAGAATCATTTTGGTGGGTGACATGAAAAGTGCAAAGATGACACTGGTACCTCTTCCCACTGAATAAACTCCTCTGAAACAAGATGTTACAGCTATTCCTTGAGGTTTTGTCCAACCAAGTCCTTTCACAGCAAAGGTCATCAGAAAAGATGCTGACATTATATCCAGACCAACATAGAAGCCAAATCTCATAAACATAAGTACTAACATTGGAAACAAAAACCATTTGGGTTCCTTATGTTTTAAACTGCTCTTTTTATCGGATGTTACTCCCCTATTTTTGCTTTTAATTTTTTGGGCATTTGCTTCGTTTGTTTTTGTGTGTCTTCTGTGAGAAATGTACGAAACAACGAAAAATCCCGCGGATACAGTTAAATATCCACCCACAATAAGGAAAGTGAAATGAACCTCTGACTCATAGTTGTTTTTTGCTGTGCTCGCCTCCGACTTAACTGTTGTTCCCATTTTTGCTTCCTTCAGTTCCATAAAATCGGGTGAAGCAGTTGAGTTATCATTTTGAAAGACAATAAATGACACGGTCGTGGTTTCATTAAGATTTAGATCCGGTGAAATGAAAGGTGCCGCCAACCAGGGTGCGACAAATGTACCCAAGGCGAAAACGCAGTGGAAAGCCTGCATCAGTATAGCTCCGTCCCATCCCCAAATAAGCAGAGCTGTGACATTCTGACCTGGAATTCAATTCACAAAAAGCTTTAACCCGGTATCTTATGGAAGTTCCCTTACATGTTCACAATTGAAACGATTTCTGTGTAATGTAAACGCCAACGTTATTTTTATGAAACCTTTGCTACGTTCATGTAATTGGTCTGCTCAGAAGCGAAATGAATAAGAGATTATTTTATTGTTTCATTCGACATACCACAATCTAATGCTCCCGCAAACACTCCAAGAATAATCGATATGATGATAAGTTCCACAAAGTTGCTGGCCACAGGCACCAAAGCTGTCATAATTCCAAAGCAAAACAATACAAGAGCCAGATACAGTCTGCAGTTGTACTTATCAAGGAAGTACCCACCTGTCAAAGATCATACAAGAGTTAACCTGTTTGTTTATTGTCACAGAAATGTATTCATTCTTAATAATTTCATTATACTGTTGTATATCATTAATTCACTTCTTGGTGACTTTCCTTGGTTCATAACCGGTGATTCTTGTTAATAATATGGCGACGTGACTCTCGGGCAAATTCTTTTAAGAATTACATGCCCGAGTGTCATTCACCGTAGATCACATACGAACCATCGAGTTAAATCAAAAGATACAAAATGAAACTTTGGCTTACCTAACGGGGCACCTGCAACTAGAGCTCCTACTGTCATGGCTGTAAACATCAAAGCGACCTCAGCTGTTGTGGTACCAGTCAACTGCTCAATGTCTAACAGGGTCGGTCCTAAAATCCCGTGAAATAATCCCTGCAGATGTTATAAATAATATGGAATGTGAAACATGAATAAATACCAAAGAATAGCATTAAATGGCAAAAGAAAGGTTCGTTTGAATAAAATCGGTAGAGTAGAGTATCAGTAGAGCCATCTTCTCTTTTGAATCTTCAGTGCTTGTCATTGAAAGAAATGAACTAAAGTGGCTGTTCCTTTCTCCAGACTTATGGCTTGACATATATTCTGACATGAAATCTGTAACTAAAATAATTATTTATCCTTCACTGACAAATATTATACATACCCAACCAAAGACTTCAAAGAAGAGGCCACATGTCGTGAGAAGTTCTGGTATGGTCCATTTCCTTTTCAAAAATGCTAAGCCCTCGTTTTCTCATGCTTCTTCCGATTTATCAATTCTTGTTCATTGGCATGATATTCTTTGAGTTGATCTGTCTGCAATTCATCATCGTCCATTTCATCGGACGCTTCATCAAATATCTTGTGTTCATCATCTGTGTCAGATCCATCCTGGACACGGAAGCTTTCAGGTGATTCTTCGAAAGATGCATTATTATCGTTGTCATTGTGTCTTCCGTTTTCAAGAGAAATACTTTCTAAATAATTGAAAGCCATTTTGAACATGTAGTATGATCTTTATGTAAAACATGTATGTTTCACCATTTAAACACCCAAAGACAACAGTGAAATAAGTCAACCAAGCGAAGTTCACACTCCATATCCTTTCATGTTTTTAGTGTTTTTTTGTTTATCATCTGCTCACTATTCAATTGGCAGTCTCCTTTTTATGGTCCCCTTACAACATGCACCTTTATAACTTGATCTTTGTAAAGACATTGGAACCTGTTGATATGGCTTATCGTGATAATTTCAACAGGCCACAATCAAGACTGTGTTTACCTGTGTGTACTTAGGAGTCGGAGTGAATATTCTAGAATGGTGTTTAACGTCTTATAACTGGCTTTTGTATTTGCTTAAATTTAATTTTAAAATTGTCACATAAAGGATCCAGAAAGTTTGTTTGTTTTTTCACATGCAGTTTATTATATTTCACAAAAATTTATCTGTTCAAATTGTCTGTAAAAATAAATTCTTTACAACAATATTGCTGACAGATCCTTTATGTAACAAACTTAATCGTACGTACTGAGTTCATAAATGGTCACTTTGTAAGAATGGATTCAGTTGGCCTCTATTCCATTTATCATTTACCGAATTCCAGTAGGGTACCAAGTGTAACATACAAAGCACGATTATAGCTAACATTATGTGATGGTGTGCTGAACTGCAATGGTAAAGCGTAGGAGTTTTCTGCCGCCTCACGATTGCTGGTATTGTTGTTGATTCCCATTAAGGAGTAAAATGTACTAACAATAGAGAAAGGATTGGAAAAAGAAAATATAGATTTTTGATGTCTGAATATTTCATGGTATTGATGTACACCCGCAAGCAATGTACATTATACATTAGGTCTTTGTAGTTTCTAGCTGAATTGTGAATGTGCACTTTACCGATGATGTGAAGAATAGCACCGTTTGCCTTATCCATCCAATTTCCGTAAAAACGAATCTCGAAGTCACCCGTAAAGTTAATAATCTCATCCATTTCTGTACAATATGTTGATTCTATCACAGTCTTTGGGAGGGCAATATGTAGTGAATTTCCACACACGCCTAATACTGTGCCACTAGGTAACTGAGATGCGTAGTTTTTAACTTGTATTGTTTGTCCATTTGGAATGAGTACATCCATGTTGCAAGATGATTGGACAGAATCTGAATCACGTGGGTATGAGTATGGGTACTGAGGTGTGATGACGTAAGCATTACTCGCTGATCTGGTCATCGTTATTTGCGTCGATGCGCATGGATCGTAGATTGGACCTAAAAAGAAGATTTATAAAAATACATGTCAACATTGTCACATTTGGAAAGAAAATGGATTTGGAGTTTCAACCACACAATTGTAGTTCTGTAGTTTGCAGTACATTTTTCATCCGGTATAGTCTAATAGCTAAATCGTGACTTTGCATACAATGTACCTTTCATGGAACCACGAATTATGCTACGTAAATAAGACTAACTATGAATAATCACGGCAGCAAAAAGAACCATAACATTCCCTACAATAAATTTAATTTGTCTTTTGTTAATTATGCAACAGTACAATATATGTATTTATCCATGATACAGAGGGGCCATTCATTCCAAGGTGTTTCATGACTAAACAACTTCCCACGTAATTGTTTTAGTTCGTAAATTTATTTCTTAGTTTCAAAATAATGCATCTTAGAAATTGTTGTTCGCTGTTCCTGTCATGTGTTGGATTTTTCATTGATGACAGTTACATTGTAGTTTAGAGGGCATATGTACATTAAAACAGTGTGGGACAGTATACCCATAGGGCCAAAGAAACCTTTTAAAGTTTGAATCTTTCTGATTGATATGTTTAAATTACTGTTAGAAAATCCTTTTTCTTTGGTATGCCAAAATGATCAATTACACCATAGAAACTTAAATAATGGCACAAAGTAGACCATTGTGCGTTGAGCATAATATGCATGTGAATAAAACATACTTGCATTCCTATTGATTTAAACATCCATCCACATTGTGTTTCAGAAAGTGTAGGTAGTCTTACAGTAACGGTATTGGCTTCATGGTGGATATAGGCTGTTGTAGTTTTTCAACCATGGTGAATGAATAATGACTTTTCAATACAAGGTGTGGTTAAGGAATATACTTTGCTTGAGTCATGCTTGATTGTCAATATTGATATTTGAATGATGTTTTACCTGGTAAACAGATGTAGTGTAGGGATAATTGACCTGGATCTCCACAGGTGTTACTGAGATGATCTATTGATTGGATTTCACATTGTTCCTGTCCATTACACGACGAAGCCAATGAGTATCTCAGTGTGCTGGGGGTAGTACAGTTATCCGATGATCCATTGTGTACAGTGGATGTCCCATTCAGGTTATCTTGTTTATCCAAGGTCACTTCTGTCAACAGTATATGGCCTCCTGCCTCACAGCTCAAAATGGTGTTTCCTGCAGAGCAATTCATTTCAGCCATGTCTCCATCAACAGGGGAAATTGTCTCCATTACTGCAAAATAAATAAGAGACTTTTTTGCAAAAAAGTAGAATCATTGTTGTAATCAGGCCCTCCAATAACAGTTATTGTTCACAGCTGAATGCAGGTTGTATGTATATTACCAACACTGACAACAACAGCTGTGACAGTTTTCTTTATTCAAGGTCAGTCACACATGTATAATCTACATGGTATATAATATGCTATAATAATAGCTAGTCGCGTTTATATATA